>JASKGM010000008.1:3899733-3915123 GCA_034509205.1 Ceratonia siliqua
GAGGTGAGGGGCCAGAATTTTGAATTGATCCCATTCGGTGCGGGGAGAAGAATGTGCTGGAATCTCCCTCGCACTCCAAATGATGCCGCTTATGCTTGCTAATCTGCTGCATGGGTTTGATATTGAGACCCCTGATAATGAAGTAGTGGATATGCGTGAACAAGTTGGGCTAACCAACATCAAGGCCTCCCCACTCCAACTCCTTCTTACCCCACGTCTCGTTCCCCAAGTTTATGGATAAAATCACATTATGTGTATGGAATTATATTCCCTCACAACTTAAACGACCTATTATTTATGACTCCTTCATCTACATTAGGGATTCGCTTATGCAGTGAGTAGAGTAGTAACAATATAATTGTTTTGATGTTATGATTTGATTGATTGCAAAGTAGAGAAGTGGTGGCACCATGATGATGAAGTAGTTGACCAGATAAAGTGGTGATGGATTGATGAACATAATGATAATGATGCTCCTTTTGTGAGGCCCTCAACCTCAAACCCCTCACAATAATTCAAGAAAGAGAGCAAATAATGGTCTAACTCTATATAGACTCAAAAGTCAACTAGGTATAGTACCATAAAGCTATTCTTGCTGAGAATTGCCACCAACTAGTCGAATTGGACAAAACTGAATAATTAATGTTTGAGTAAAATGTATTATACAGTTTTATCTTTTATTTTTAAAAATTAAAAAATATTATAACTTAATTTAATTTAATTTTAAATTAAATTAAATTATATATATTATATTATATTTTTTTAAAACTCTAAACTTAAATCACTTATTTATTCATTTACTCTTAACATTATTGATGTAAAAGAAAAAAAAATTATTAAAAAATTATTAATTTTTTTATAATCAATAATAAATAAATCTTAAATTTTAAATACATTAAATAAATTTTAAAATTTTTTATAATAAATAATAGACATATTTAAAAGTTTTTAAAAAATATTTTAGACATATAAATAATTTAAATAATTTAATATTTAAAATTAAATTAAATTATAATATTTTTTTAATATTTAAAAAAATTATCTGTATATAATTTTATAATAAAAAATATGATGGTATAATTAAAGGACAATTCTTAATGTTTTGGATCATCTGAATTAATGGAATGTCGCATGAATATGATGTGTTACTCAAGAAGATATATATAATCTTTAGTCTTCTAATCAAACAGGACATTCTTTGTCAAAAAGATCATAATTAACAAAAGATTTAACCAAGAAAAAAGGCAACTACCCGCTCTCTCTCTCTCTCTCTCTCTCTCTTTTACATTTTTGTTCTTCATCTCCTGTGTACCATCTATGGATAAAACTTTGATTTAGTCAAATTTTTTATCATGACACATTTGAGTTAAAATTAGCATGTATTTTTAGTATTAATGCTTTGTTTCGGAAGGGGCTACGGTGAAAATGGTTAAAATATACTGTGAAATGCATGAAATAAATAGTAAATTTTCCCAAAAATAATCATTTTCTTAACGTGATTACATATATTATATTATTGCAATTAGATATCAGAAAGTAAGTTTACTGTAACAACAGTAACAACTAGATTAGTCATATAAAGCTAGTTACTTATAAAGATAAGCAATTTTATCAATTACTAATTGTTTTTTTTAGTGTTGATTAAATGTTAAACGTTAAATAATATGTTTTAGCAGCTTATTATGTTTACTCTTTCTCCTAAGTTTATCCTTCTCTGGTTGGGTGCAAACAAAAGAATCAACTGGCTTAAGCACCATGCAAATATAGACTAAGTAAACAGGTAAATATGTATGCAGTAACAATAAAAAAATTTAGATAGATTTAATTTATAAAAAATATATAAATTACGTCAATAATAAATATAAATATAAATATGTGGACCTCAATAAATATTATCTTTAAAATATTTGTATATATTCATTATTAATCTAATTTATAAAAATTATATAGATAAGAGATGCTAAAAATTTTCCAGCAACAAAGCATTAGGATATGAACATGCTCACTTCCACTTGTGAAAAGTTGGACGCACTTATTAATGTACTTTTGTTTTGCATATATAATTGACACCAACCTTCTTCATGCAGCATCCAGTTCTTAATCCATCGCTGTTGAGTTTTGAGTGTGGAGAAGCCATGGCAAAAATCGCTCTGGGAACCGTTCGAGAGGCTGCTCAGGTTGACTGCATTCACGCCCTCCTCGTTGAATTCATCACCACCTTCCTTTTCGTCTTTGCCGGTGTTGGTTCTGCCATGGCCGCCGGTTCCATCTCAATTCTACATTCTCCTTAATTTTCTACACCCCCATGCTTTAACTTGTTTCCTTTCAAAAGTTATTCAAAATGGTTAACTAACAAGTATTTTCAGTGCTTCTTATCGTTGTTATTTATTAAGACTAATTTTGGTCAATCTTTTGCTCCTCAGATAAGCTAGGAGCAGATGCCCTAGTAGGCTTGTTTGCTGTGGCCGTCGCACATGCACTTGTGGTGGCTGTGATGATTTCCGCCGGCCACATTTCCGGTGGTCACCTGAACCCAGCCGTCACCCTTGGTCTCCTTGCCGGCGGCCATATCACCGTCGTCCGTTCCGTCCTTTATTGGATTGATCAATCACTAGCAGCTGCAGCAGCATGTTATCTTCTTCACTTCCTCTCAGGGGGATTGGTAATTGTCCACAACTTTTTCTATAAAGAGAGAATATAAATTTTCTTCTGAAAAGTGGTGCCACTGATTGGAATGTTGATTGAAATGTACAGACAACTCCAGTTCATACTCTTGCTGGTGGAGTGGGGTACGCTCAAGGAGTGATTTGGGAGATTATCCTCACATTCTCGTTGTTGTTCTCTGTATATGCTACGATGGTGGATCCCAAGAAGGGAGCACTTGATGGGCTTGGCCCGACACTAGTTGGGTTTGTAGTGGGAGCTAACATCCTGGCCGGTGGGGCATTCTCCGCAGCTTCCATGAACCCAGCAAGATCTTTTGGTCCTGCTTTGGTTAGTGGAAACTGGACTGATCACTGGGTTTACTGGGTTGGACCACTCATCGGAGGAGGGCTTGCTGGGTTCATCTACGAGAACTTTTTCATTAACAGATCTCATGCTCCTCTTCCTCGAGACGAAGAAAGCTACTAGGATTTCCTAGACAACCCCTTCTAGGTTTTCGCTCCTGCACTTTCAGTAAATTTCTCCTGCACCAGCTCTGGTGCGCTTGAATGTATTTTCCACAATCAATCTTTGCTAGTACGTGAGACTCTGTCTCAAGCTCACGGTGGCGGTGAAGAGCATGTATAATATTGTACTCCAATCCTTTATTTATTTATGTTTTTAAAAGGTGTTTTTCGTTTTGTTTAATTATGGCAATATCTTTCCTCGTGATGATTAACAAGAGATTATGTTGGCGAGTGGCAACCTATATAATTAATGGCAGTAGAGGCAGAACGTGAGTCTTTATGGGTCTTTCCACAATTGCATCTTTCTTATTGGATTAATAATTTGGTGCACGATGGACTCATTGTAGCTCTGTCTAGTTTACAGAAACTGTCATCCTTTTGTTCGAGGAAAAGAAAAAGACTGTGCCATATCTATAATTCTAACGGATGGCCGAGGAAGAAGATAAGATAAAGAAAAAAGAATGATGTAGATAATTCTTTTATTAATTACCATCCATATTGGGTATCGTGAATTTTACATTGACTCAACTGATAATGACATTCACAGTGACACCATTATTCTATTAGTTTTGTGACTCTTGGCTTTTGCGCGGTTAACCAAGAGTTAAATTAATCGTTTAAATTTTTTCATATACGCGGGATTTATATATGTATTTTTGTTTTAGTACATTGGTTGTCTTTTTGTGCTGTTTTCTGCATCTTTTATTCCGAATGGATTAAAGTAAAGTGGAAGGCTCTCCCAGCTATAACATAAACGATTCCACATTCATCTTTTATGTGTAGTCCAAGCATCTCACCACATTCATCAGCTAAAACGTTAACCTTCCAAACCTTGAATGTTTGGTCCAATACAGCATTTATCAGAAGACCCAGGGTAGAGAAAGCAATGACTCGGACTTGGCCTGAGCTAGCCTTGAGATATTCTTTATACGGGAATTCGTGAAGGGTAAGGATTTGGCTGAGTGGAAAGCGTCCATGTTGATTCTGGGCAAGAGGATGACTTCATTGTAAACATTGACCCATTAGAGCTAGAAGGCCTTGGTGGGCTAAATTGAACACTTATCTCTTAATGGGTTTGGACCCTAAAGTAAATGGGGAAGCTAAGGAGAGGCCTTTTGTCATAGAAATCCATCGCATGCGAACAATAGCATGATTAACGGTATTTCTGATGGTTCAGATGTTTTTCAACTGTGCAAAGAATTGCATGTAGCCTTTGGCCCAGTGATTCTGTTCCCGTCTTGTCATGCTAAAGACTAAGTGGCATGGAATCTGCATGATTGCGATTAACCTCTAGAGAGGTCCTTTTTCTCGCTAGTATAGACGTGGAGGACTAGAGGAGGCTTAGGACCATACCATGTTTTAAATTTGATTGCTTCAGTGGAAAGCTAGGACGGGGATTGGAGATCAATGCCCTATCCTGCTTCCCACTCGGATTTTGGTGCTGCTGCAGAGTCAGAAGAGAGTAAGAAACAGGGCAGTCTCTGTTACTAAATTAAGGCAAGCGAAATCCTATTGGGGATTCGGTCGGCTGTGATAAGTAATAACAGTGATGCATATTGATGAAAAGAAATGTCCACCAACCAAAGTTGTTTTCTTTCTGAGCAAAAATTATATATACTATAATGATAATATGATTGGAAAGTGTTGTATTTGTTTCTTGATTATGGAGATATGAAAGATATCATCAAGAAAAAGTAAGCAGGAAAAAGACTGACTAGGAAAGCACAAAAACAGAGTGACATTGAAAGGCGGCTGCTACTGCTAGGGATGAACCTGGAATTACGCCATCATTGCTTGCAGTTCGAGTAGCTCACGTGTGCCCGATGACTGAGATCTCAGCCCTACATGTCTCAGAACTATGCGGCTGAGATCTTAGTCATTGGCTGGTGAGGTCAGGTGGCACGCATTGAGGCTAATTTATGAGAATTGAAATATTATCCGGCTGGGACTCAAAAACTCAGTTCATTTCGTCCCCCAAATTACTAGAGCAAGAGGGAAGTGTTTTCCTTTTATTATTTTTAAAAAATATCTTTAAAATAAAAAAAATTTTATAGAATAAAAAAAATTTATTTAGATGTAAGTTCTGAAAACATTTTTTTTAATGAAAACTTAAAGTAAAATAAGAGAGTTTTTATTTGGGAACACATATTTATAATTTTGACATTAATAAAAACTTTTTTTTTAATGTGTTATTCATATTTTTTAAAAAATTTAGAAATAGAAATAAAAATAAAAAGGGGAACTCCCCTACCGTTCTCCCACAACCATCCTCCTCTACTTTTTGCTCCACGGTCCCCTTTTTTTTCTTTTGTTTTTTTTATTTATTGTATTTTTTTTAAAAAAAATTTGAGATGTTTTTTAATATTTTTTTAATTTTTCTTCAAAATTTTATTTTTTTTAAATGCATGATTCTTTTTGGATTATATTTTTTTTGATTGTGTTTATTTTTTTAAACTTACAATTAATTTTTCATTATTATAAAAAAAATAAATATAATAAGGGACTCTCAAATAGAAAAAAATCTTAAATTTATTCTTAATTTTTTTTTATTTTTTCAGTTATAGTTAAAAAAAGATATAATTGATAAAAATAATGTGTTAAATAATTTTTTTTATTTTAAGAAAAGAATAAAAGAAAATGTTTTTAAAAACACTTTCAAACATGTATAATTTTAAGGTTAAGAAAACATGTAATCATTATAATCATTAATCCAGAAAATAATTACTCATTCAGTGACCTGCAATTTTGATTTTTTTTTTTTTGTTCTTACTAGTGATGCCCAATTATTTCTTTTAGCGGTGTATAATTATTGAGTTTTTGTTTATTATTACGATTCAAAGTTTCAAATGCCTGGATAAGAAATCCCTTATGATAACATTATATATATCTGATTACACCGACAAAATCATGTGCAGAAACCTAGTACAGTACTTAGTCAACGCCATGATCAAACATTTGAAGTGAATCGTCTGTGTTCCAATTCTGTCAGGCTTCTCTCTTGTCTTGCAAACCATTGGACTGTTCGCCGCACGATTGGCAACCAAATTCTTCTCAATCTCTCTTCCCTCCCATTGTTCCCACTAGAACCCCCTGATTCATTTATTCTGTTCTCTACGTTGATCTCTGCAAACCTTGCAACGGTAGAAATCTCAGAGATGGATCTTTTCTCAGCAGGATTCAACAGAGTAAATGAATTTTCTTCCTCATTGGAAGTGGAGGGAAGGCTTGAACTCCTGCATAACTTGTCGCTGCTGGCTGTATCCAAAGGAGAGAATCTTGTGCTTGACAGCACATTGAGCATCTCAGAATTTAAGGATAGTAGGTCTGAAGAATTAAGATCACTCCACCTGCTCCTAGCAGCTACATCAGAGATGACTATTTTGTGTTTGAACTTGTGCAGAAGTTTCCAATATCTTCCATTGCTACCTTCTTGACCAATAAGCAGTTCTTCTTTTTTACCTCTGTCTACATTCCAAAAGCTGCCCGCAATGTTAAATCTTGATGACCCTTGTCGGGATTGCTCCCTCTGGACGAAGATTTCAAGATTCGGGTCCTCTTTTAAATTTGAGGGAACTCGAAGGAACCTTGAGCTGATAGAATAGGTGAAGCTCTGGATGTCCCCTGGGTCAACCCTGTACCTGCAAAGAGGGCAGGTAGAGTGACATTCAAGCCACTTGTCAATGCAATTCATGTGGAAAGCATGCTTGCACTTTGGCAGCAACCTAAGAATCTCACTATCTTCGAATTTCGATAGGCAAACAGCACATTCTAGGCCTTCTTTCGATCCCTTAAGTGAAGAAAACTTGAAAAAAGGCAGTGCTTCAATGACTTGTTTGTCAATCCCAGAAAATCTGGAACCTGATCGAGTTAGTCCTTGAAAATTTATGAGATGGGCATCTCGGTTCAGAAGTTCAAAAGGGCTGGTTCTACAGAACTTTACATAGGCAAGTAGGAGAAATGATATGGCAAACAATATGGAGAGTACCGCTATTACAATCCCTTTGCTAGGACGGATAGGTTGGGGCATTTCTGGCATGGTCTCTGCTGTGTCTTGGGATTGAATATTGAAGAAGAAAGAAAGAACCAGAATGAACGCTAGCACACGGTTCTTGAAGGGACGGGTACAGAAGATATTATACTTACACATCTTCTGGAGATCTTGGAAGGTTATTGATTCTTGTGGATTTTTTCCAAATTAACATATGGGTAGATCATCTCTAGAGTTATCTCTTTCCAACGAGTACAGACAATTTCAAAAGGTATAAATTTTGTTATTTCTTTTCCTCATAAAGGGTGCTTTATCTGTTTGTTGGTTTATGTAGTCCTTGTCTCGGACAATTAATTAAGTTTATCTCTCAACGATGAAGACAAATGGCTTATGGCCTCAATAAGGGAGCCGTGACTCTGACCAGAACGTTGTTAATTATTGCCATATGGTATAATAGCTATGTAATGTATATGTATGTAGCATGGTTCCATTCAATAGCCTACTGTCTCTGTCCCAGTTACCACTTGTTTAATATGTATTTTTAGTTTTTGCATTGGAAAAAATCATTTCTTAAGAGCATCAACTCCTTTTATCTACTCTATATGGGGGTGACCCCTTGCTCTAGTCTAGGTTTCAAGTGAGGCACAAGTTCTGTTTCAATAGGAAATTGACGCCAGACCCTCAAAATGAAATGATCTTCCATTCCACCCTCACCAAAGTTTCACTTGAACGTCATCAAAGCAAGCCCTTGTGCATACTTGCATGTAAGTTCTCTGTTTTATCTTTTTGGAATGCTGATAACAGGAAGGAAATGACAAGAAAGTCATTTCTTCATTAGTACTTTAATGCCGATTCGCTTCCAAAACAAACAGAAAAATTAATTTCGACACATTGGCAAAAAAAAAGAAGCTTGAATTATGAAATGTTTAAGCATCAATTAGCCAGTCAAAAGACAGCTTAGACTTGCAATCTTGGAACATGTTGTTTGGCCTATCCCTCAAGTTGCGTTTGGCCAATTGACCCACTTGGATCATTACAATAATACACGAGACTAAAGTAATCTTAAACTGCTACTACCAAGTATTTTTCTCTTTTCCAGTTTTGCAACTTGGAATCAAACTCATTAACTGCATCAATAATATATCTGCTCTAATGGGTCTTTCGTCAAACTCAAATGGCCCTGTAAGACTACTTTTATATATATGGCCGAGTTGGGTGACAAATTGTGCGGGCTTTGGGTTATGGGCTAAGAGGGCCACTCTCGTTACCAACTATTCAAGGACTTGTTGGTGTTTTGGGGCTCTTGTTCCAACTGATTGACACCTAAATCCGACTTTCTTTTCGGCCATTAAATCTTACTTGGTTTTAATGAAGGAGATGAAATAAATAATCTCTTCCTTAGCGCCTCAACGCCAATACACACAAAAGGTAATACACTTATACACATGACCTACTTTCTGTAGTACTACCAAAGTCACTTCTCAGATAATGACATAACTTTACAACTTTAATACTACCAAAGTCATTTCTCAGATAATGACATAACTTTACAACTTAGGAATCAAACCACAAATTCCCACACAATGAACTGCACTGGAAGCCATGGCCGGAAAAGGGGGAAAAACAAAGGCAACGGAAGAAGGTATCTGCAGGAATATACATCTACTCCCACCAATGCCAATGATGCAAAGAAAGAGCTGCTAAGCCTCCAATTACAGTGAGATTGGCATGAAAGCTCCGTGAAACCCATATGGAACTCGATGAGGTATTGTAATTTTGGCAACTGTCTCACTAGAAAACTTTTTTGTGTCAATTATATGAACCTGGAAGAAAAGTGGAAATGAGGTAAGTGCTATGATTCTCAGCAAAATTAGTTACAGGCTACAGAATCAGCCTTACTTGAGATATGCCAGTATCTTCATCGTGAACAAAAGTGACTATCCAACCGTCATCTTCTTCAACCCCACCATTTTTAGGGACAAAGGCTGCTCCGCTGCAAAATACATTCTTCTTAAACATATGGTATTCCACCCTTATAGGCTCTTCGTGTTGTTTGTCTCTCTGGTTACCAAAATCAAAGTTGTGATAGTTGCAGTCAAGACGTGATCAGAAATAGAGAATAGTAGAAATGGATTTTTCAGAATAATATCTTACCGTAGATAACTCTATACTAGGTTCTTCAAAGTAGAGCTTGGCCAGACCTCCAAATTTAGGCACCTCTAAATAATCAAATGGGAAAATTCACTAATTAGTCAAACATACAGGCATGTGATAGGGCTGCTTGTAATTTTTTGAGAAAAAATGTAACTTCGTTCTTTTATAATCACCTGCAGTAGAGCTCGCAATAGGATCAACCACTTGTGTGTATCCATATCTATTCTTAATACCTATGAAATTTGCATTGATCATAGGAAAATCCATATACTGTACTTTTGTTCCACTAAGATCTTTCTCCTTAACTTCCCCAGTTTTAACATTTAGTCTCCATTCATGACAACGAGAAAAAGACTCAAAATCATTGAAAGTCAGGTCAGGTCCAGGAATTAGTGAATCGAGAGCTCTGCAGCCCCACACTACAACCTGTTGGTACACATCAAATACGTTTTTTTGATTTGAATGGTGACATTTTGTTCATTTATCTGAGATTCTGAAGAGACTTTAAGACACTGTAAAATATTACTTCCCAGGTAAGTTACCTCATGACCATCCTCAAAGGAATTGATAATGTGAAATGTGCAATTAGGTTCCACATCAAACCACTGGATTGAGTTGGCATCAGCATAGCGCGGCATTACCCCAATCCGTGCGTATCCCTCCTTATTATACTTTATTAATCTACATTAAACAAGAAAATCTGACTTAGACAACTTTTCTATGCCCTTATTGTGCTCTAAATTCAGTAAGAAAAGGGATAGGCGCTCACGGGCCTCCTCTAAGAAGTCTGTTTAGATCTATTGTTAGTGGAAAATCCATGATCACATTATACCTGCAAATCAAAATCCCTCAGATACATAATTCATTACATACGCAAAGTTTCACTCTCATTACGTAGTCTAGATTAATAACTACAAGTCAGCACGTGTCAACAATGTTACCTCTGTGTAACGCCTATGTCATGGCAAATGCTGCACCTGCTTAATTTGATGTCTACTTTATGAATCAATTTCTTTCCATCATCTGAAAAAGGAGGGGGGGAAAGCATGTCAAAGATTTTATGCACTGCAAAGGAAGCAAGTAATTAGTACACTAATCTTTGGTCAATTTTGCTAATAATTTAGAGCATACCAGAAATGATTCCAAGTGCAACAAAAGGTTTAGTTGGAGCCACCCCCAATGTAACCAGCTCCCCTGTACCTGGAGCTTTCTGTGAAAATACATAAAAAAAAAAGTTGATATTGAGCAAACAAGTAGACAGTGCTTAGAAGGGAATATGCATGAATTATTTTGAAAATATATAGATATATAAAGAGAACCTTCGGGTGGCTGATAAAAGGTCGTTTCCAGGCTCCACTGACATCCCAATTTTTTAAAGTTTTCAGGGTGAAGATGTCAATCTCTTGTGGGATGTGATTTTCAGCAACTGAGTAAAATTTCCCTGAATGCTCAAACACATTGGTGTTGCTGATGTACTTGTTCACTTTGCCAAATCTCAACTGTCAAACCACAAGATGTTACAAAAGGGGTCACGTGGAGTAGTCATGACTCATGAGAGCACCTTTAACTAGATGGGGATATTTTGTTCAGAGTTTATAAAAAAACTTCCTACATGTCTGATATAAGAGTTTTAATTTTAGCCATTTAGAAATACATGGCTTTGTAGAAAATTTGGAATTTCTTTAACTTGGAAAGTCAGCAAGATATTTACTAGTTATATCAACATATCACTAAATGGTGATTGGGCACTACCGAATCTATAATTATATTCCTGTACACTAACTTGACTTGTATCTCGTTGGAACTTGTAGTCTAGGCTACTTATTTTCAATGTGCTCAAATTAATTACTAATAAGCTGACCCAGTTTAGCAGATAAGCAGACAAAATGGCCGGTGAATCGCCCTCTATGGCAGGGAGAAATGATGGCTTGTTTCTTTGTTTCTCTAGCTTGTACGTTTCAGTTTCAACATGCCTATTGTTGTAGATAACCGTCCAGCTCTCATCTTGACTTGCTTTTTCAAAATACAAAGCATGAAGCATTCCTTCTCCTTCCACCCAAATGTGACTTGACCTCCCAAAGATAGATTTGGTTGATTTTAGTCCTCCAAATAGTGGATTTGGTCCTGCAAAAGATGTAGACATTGCCATCATATAAATACTAAAATAAATCTAAAACATATTATGATAATATAATAAACTTATGGTTTGACCATTGTCGTGTATATTATCGTAGCCTGCATCTGTGGCTTATCCTGAAGTTTACGACAATAAATAAGTTTGCGCAGCTCGGGATGCATATAGTTTTTACCAATTTGTCATATGTCAGAAAGGAAGATTACTGTCTGTACTCATAACACTACGTGATAATCCAGATAGTAGACAGCACAAGGTTGAATAAATTATACGTTTGTGTCTCCTTCAGTGTTTTCTTTGAAATATTTTGAACACAAAGCATAGTAAGTTCCTAAATGTTGATGTTCTCTGCACATAGTCATTTACCCTTGAAATGATCGACAAGGAAGGACAAATGCTTTATTCTTATTTATCTACTCTAAGATGTCACCGAGGCACTTGTTTATTTATAATTACAAATGTGACGTTAATATAAGAGTTCAAAGTAGTGTGGGGTCTGGACCATTTCTAATGTATACACCCTCCAGAAAATCATCTGGGATTTCTCCTTCTATGCCGGTGATAAGCATGGTTTCCCCCAACTCCTCCACTGGAGCAAAGTTACTCTGCACTCAGGTAAATAAGCACAACTTAAAGGTCATTCAGAGCCTAGAAGAAGAGCATGTACAACTCAAAAGGTACCTACCTGAGTCTGAGATGGAAGCAGTGGCTGGTCAGTGAACTCAAAGACTGAATCCACAAAAGCGGCCAGTATTTTAGCTGTAGTGTTTATAATGGTTTTGGGAACATCTATTTGCAAGGGGAGTTGAGGAAGAGCTCTCATGATTGGCTGCTCATGAATCCCAAATTCAGTCATCTTCATGAGTGGGCAAGTGAAAAGAAACTAAGAAAGTGTAACATAGGTAGAGTACAGACTGACCTTGAAAACAGGGGAGAGTGGAATGCTGAAGTGACGAACATTGTCCGAGATAAAGCTGGGTCTTTTCTGAATGGAGAATTTCACTAGAAATGCCGTACATGAAGTTGCCATAGGTGTGGGGACTTCAACCCAGATGGTGAAATGGAAAGGAAGGCGAAGCAAATGTTGTAGTTATCTAAATATGGTGCATCAAAAGCTATGCAAGTTCAGGTTGACAATTTCTCAGTAAGTGACGGTTGACGCCTATTATATACAAGCCCTTGTATTTCCAAAACTATATAGAATAGATGCCTCTAGACCTACCTCCATTATTTTCTACAACGACGTTTCCGGCTGTATTTGGAGCTTGCAACCCATTGGAATATGCCTGTATAAACCATTTGAGTTTTCCTTTTCATAAACTATTTTATTATTTATTCCTTAGTGGTTGGATCATTCAATTGGTACTTGACTCAGCTTAATATTGGATTATCATCAATGCATTATTCCATGCATGTCAGTTGTTTTTTAAGCAACTAAATTTTAATCTTATGATTAAAACACTTCATTACAGATAGAGTTAAAACTTGAGGAGGTGTGTCTTATTTTCTTGGCTATCAAATTAAAATCCAGAGAGAAACATTTCCTTAGGATTGAAATCAAGTAACAAATTGCACAAGTTACAAGACAAGTGTATAGACAGAGGTCAAAACAGAATATGCCATGGTGCAGTACATCCTAGGAAAGTTACATTATAATGCATGTTGAGTTATTGACGTAGGATGCAGAAAACCTAATGGAGGAAGCCTCCATACACTAAACTCAAAAGCAACAAAATAATAGTCAAAAGAATTATATTACTGCCTTACTGGGGGAAAATGATGAATTCCGACCCAGAGACAGACAGGTACGGGACCATGGGCCAGCCTTTAATTTTGGCCCAACCTTATAATAGGAACAGACTTCACCAATTGTTAAAAACTTTTCCTAATAAATTTATACGGAAGTTTTAATTTTGTTCTTCTATTTTTAATTTTAAAAAGCTTTAATTATATTTTGTTGTTATATTTCTGTTTATGCATAACAAAAAATGATGATGTAAAGTTAATTAGCATATATAAATTTATTATTGTTTGCTTAAAATTATTATTTGATAAATTATTAAATAAAATAAAATAAATTGTATATAATCATTTTTCCTTGATTATTTACCAGATAATCATTTTAAATGAATAATAATAAAGTTACATATATTAATTAATTACAACATTATTGTTTTATGGATAAAAATTAATAAAAATTAAATTAAATTTTAAAATATAAAAAATAACATTATATAAGTTCAAACTTTTAATAAAAATGTAATTAAGCCAAACTTCTTTTACTATAATCTATTACTGCTCAAGCCAAATAAAATATCAATTTAAATTCAGCTAACTAATTTTGAGGATATTTCAGATGAAAAGCAAAAACGAAAAACCTTTTTTTTTTGGGTAAATATTTAGGATTTGGCCTGGTGCCGAGGTTGAATGTACACGCGTGGTAGCACGTGGAGATTCTTATGTTGACCAAAATTGTTCCAATCCAAGGCTCTCTACCTGTCTACCAAATAATGATTACCCTAATATAAGGCAATTATTATGCTTCTTTTTGAATGAAATAATTGCTATCTGTAATATAACAATTCTATTTTTATTACACAGAATATTTAATGGATAATTTTAAAATTAAAAGAATACATGTCTAATCAAATAAATTCAAAAAAACAAGGGATTAATCAGATAGCAATGATCATAGGTTAACGAATCTGGAGTGTGGAGCATGGAGATAGGACCCACCGCTTTGGAGCTGAAAATATAAGGCAATGCAATTGACAATGACAATATAGGCCACCTCACGTCACACCATTTTTCACGTGCCACAGCTCAAGATCACCGTCGATCAAATTAGAGTACTATTTTATTTGATTTTATTAAATTTTTTTTACATCACATTATTCGCCATATATGCTGCCTTCTTCTAGGGGCTCCAAAATAAGGTATTTTAACCATTGTAAAGTAAATGTATGGGCTAGGTTAGTTGTACTATTTTTTTTATATGTATTATATGTATTATTTTATTATTATTATTGTATATTAAATTAATAATTAATAATAAAAATGTGAGGGAGATATAAGTTTTTTGATGTATAAATAATATTATTAAAAATGTCTCCTTATAAAGAGTATTATATTAAGTGATATTTTTCTTAATATTAAATATTAGTTAATTTTAATGTTAAAAGTTTAAACTCACTTATCATGACATTAAAAATACTCATTTATATATATAAAAAAAGAAGGTTCAAATCTCCAACTTAAATTACCGTTTGATAATTTCAAAAATAATAGTGAGGGTTGAATACGGGTTGGTATTTGTTGTTTTTGTAATAATGTTTATATTAGTAAATTCCATTATTTGGAATTTAATAAATTTCATATAAGAAAAAATACATGGAGGGTTGTAGAATCATAATTATGAGGAAATGGAAAAAATCTTGAGTATATTACTATTAATTTGCAAACAAATCAGAATAAACAGCTAATTAAATTAGATAAGGGATTAACATTTTATGGCATTTCGAGAGGTATCCACATTCAATTTGAGTTCTGACTCTTTTGTGGGTTTTTTTAAAAATGACATTAAACGGTCGGCAATTTTTATGCATATTTGGAATAGCCTCCTTAAAATTGTAATAAGGGACAAAAAGACATCCTTAATTAAGCATAGAATAAAAAGAACCGCAAAATAAGGCAGTGTGTCATCTTGGGAGCGCGTGGATATGATTCCACTGATTTTAATAGTCAAATTCAATAGGTTGGTGGCTCTATGGTTGGCGTTCAGCGTAATACAGGCATCGAGCATTGTGGGCTTTCTGTCCCAACAACAGCTTCTGCTTCCCCACTTGAAGCTTCAAACATATAAATATGGTCACATTTTCGTAGTGAGGGCAAGACTCGTGAACGGAAGAGCGTAGAAGAAGCTTCGATGTAGGAGTCAGTGCCAG
>JASKGM010000008.1:3915223-3930501 GCA_034509205.1 Ceratonia siliqua
GTCACATTTTCGTAGTGAGGGCAAGACTCGTGAACGGAAGAGCGTAGAAGAAGCTTCGATGTAGGAGTCAGTGCCAGCCTGCCAGGTACGTAGCATTATTTTACTCCGCTTTCAATTTCAAAATACTGAAGCAACCTCTGTTTGGTTCCTCAGAAAGTGCATGAAAAACAAAAAGTACAAATCTTGGAATCTAATTTTACAACTGGCGCTTCACCAAATCTCAAGTAATTCCCAGGAATCTTCTCTTCTCATCTGTCTCCTAGCACCACATGAGTTGAATGTTTTTGTTTGATTGTTGGTAAAGTTACCAGTTCCTAAATGCTTTCCTATGTTGTCTTCCTGACTGTATGGGATTTTCGTTATCTTTTAGTTGATCAATTTCATGCCTTCGGAAATAAAAGCAATTGATGTAGTTCCTGTAATTAGGAATTGGCCTGGATTTTGCATGGTGAGTGAGTTATCATCAGAATTGAACTTTTTTCGTGCCACGTCTCATGGGTCGGTTGTAAGATTCCGTTTTGGTAGGTTTTCAGGACACCTGTGAAGTCTGTGATTTAGGAAAGTAGGAGTTCAGGAGTTGCTTTGTGGTTGTTGTTTGGTGAGTTACTCATTCTTTTTCCTTTTTCCTTTTTCATTCTTTTTCCTTTTTCCTTTCTCCCATTCGTTTCTGTGAATTTCAATTACATTGTTTTCCAGAAAGAACCACAACTGTTTTCTGTATTCCTGTAATTCTTGAGGTGTAGATTCCTTTCGTAACTGGGGCAACCATATAGCTGCTTCATAGAAGTAAATTGGTGCATGAAGAATTCAGCTCTCCGTGTATTCTTCCGTTATGTTTGAACTTCGTAAAATTGTTTCTGGTTTAATTCGTTTTCTTGCCATTATTATTTTTTGGCATGGATTATAATTGGGTGCTTTTGACGAGTTAAGCAAATAAGCAGATAAGTTTCTTTTATTAACTCGATCAAAAGTGCTTTCATTCTTACTAAATTTGGGGATTTTGTTGTAATCTGCAGAAGTTATCTGGTTTGTGGCAGTCAACTGACGATAGTTGAGTAATTTTGGCAAAATGGGTCAGAAATGTTTGGGCTTATTTCAGCTGGAAACAAAGAGACTGCTATGGCTTATTGGAATTACGTTTGCAGTAATTTTAGCGTTTCAATATATTGAACTTCCCTATGGTAACGTTCTACTCTCTGTATTCTCTACCAGAAAGATTACGGCAGCGGGAAGCGGTAGCTTCCAGACTGCAAATCCACCATCTAAGTCCGAAAATTTTGACGATGTGACAAGTCTGAATCCGCCAAACTCCAGTGGTAGCAATTCCCCTACTGTAGCTAATGACACTAGGACCTCTGATGAAAAGGACACTGTTCCAAATATTGGTATTGCCTTGGAACCAGAAAGGGAATCAAACAAATCTTTAGGATTTGATAAGTCTGACAACAGTTCCATAGTCGACAGTATTAAGAAATCAGATAATGCGTCTGCAACAGAGCTAGCAGATCTTGAAAAGAGAAGTTATAACAATAATTTGGGTATGAATAATTTGACAAGCAGTTATGGAAAGGAAAACATTACATCGAGATCAGAACATAAATCTGGAAGTTCATATGCTAATTCTTCTTTCGCTTCTCCTGCAATGGCACCAACATATCCAACTCCGCCAATGAATCCTTCAACAACAGTAAACCCAAATTTTACAACTCCAGATCCAGAGTTACCAAATCATTCCAACATGTCTTCAGTTTGGAAAGACAACATAACTACTTCCATGAAGAATGAAAGTTTCAGGCCATCCCAAAATGATGTCAATATACTGCGCAAGAATTCCTCTATCAACAGTGTGCCTGAGGAGAATAAAGATTCTAGTATGCCAATACCAGAAGTAATATCAATCTCTGAAATGAACAAGTTATTGCTCCAGAGCCGTGCCTCATATCGTTCTATGGTATATATATGACTATATCATATTTGAAACTTCATGTTTAGTTTAATAACTTGGAGGATTTTGCTTTTTGATATTTATTTTTTTGCTTCTTATGTTGCTAATTTGTTTCTAGAGGCCCCGGCGGTCCTCTGCAGTTGATCAAGCGCTGCTGCAGGCCTGGTCAGAGATTGAAAATGCACCGATCATAAAGAATGATCCGAGTCTTTATGCTCCCCTTTATCGAAATGTTTCCATGTTCAAGAGGTATCATTTAAGAGATAAGCTACTTAACCACTGTAAAAAACACAAGCGCCTCTTTGGTTTTCTGTTTTGTTATTATCACGCTCCCAAACATAAATATTTATTGGTGCTCCTAAATCTTACATTTCACCTTCTAATTGTCATTCCACTGTCTAATTTTTTTAGGAGCTATGATATAATGGAAGAAAGTCTTAAAGTGTATGTATACAGAGAAGGAGCAAGACCCATACTGCATACGCCATTTCTCAGGGGAATATATGCTTCTGAAGGATGGTTCATGAAACTGATGGAAGCTAATAGAAGATTTGTTACTAAGGACGCAAAGAAGGCCCACCTGTTTTACTTACCTTTTAGTTCTCGAATGCTAGAGGAAACCTTATATGTACAGAATTCACACAGTCATAAGAACCTGAAGCAGTTTCTGAATAATTATGTGGACATGATTGCTGGGAGACATCCTTTCTGGAACAGAACTGGAGGAGCTGATCATTTTCTTGTTGCTTGCCATGACTGGGTGTGCTTTTACTGCTTCGATTACTGTCTCATCTGTGTCAATTTATTAAAGGCACTGACTTTTTTGCCATTTCTCATTCAATGATATCATCTATGTGGTTTGGAAACACAAACTTGGATTGGTAATCATTTTATGACGTTAGTGTTTCTGATAGAAAAGACCTATTATGCACTGTGCAGGCCCCTGGAGAAACAAAGCAGCACATGGCTAAGTGTATAAGAGCCCTCTGCAATTCTGATGTGAAAGAAGGTTTTGTCCTTGGGAAGGACGTATCTCTTCCTGAAACATACATCCGCACTTATCAGA
This sequence comes from Ceratonia siliqua, assembly GCA_034509205.1. Lineage (NCBI taxonomy): Eukaryota > Viridiplantae > Streptophyta > Magnoliopsida > Fabales > Fabaceae > Ceratonia > Ceratonia siliqua. The sequence goes on from JASKGM010000008.1 coordinate 3,918,235, forward strand.
ATCCCACAAAAGGCATTGGAGGCAAACCAGCTTCCAAAAAGGCAACTCTGGCCTTTTTTGCAGGGAGTATGCATGGTTATGTTCGGCCAATTCTGTTGCAGCATTGGGAGAACAAAGATCCTGACATGAAAATCTTTGGGAGCATGCCCAAGTCCAAGGGCGACAGGAACTACATCCAGTACATGAAGAGCAGCAAGTACTGTATTTGTGCCAAAGGTTATGAGGTCAATAGTCCTAGAGTTGTGGAGGCCATTCTATATGAATGTGTTCCAGTGATTATATCCGACAATTTTGTGCCTCCATTTTTTGAAGTTTTGAATTGGGAATCCTTCGCTGTTTTTGTTTTGGAGAAGGATATTCCAAATTTGAAGAGTATACTCCTTTCCATCCCTGAAAAGAGGTATCTTCAAATGCAGATGAGAGTGAGAAAGGTACAGCAGCATTTCCTTTGGCACGCCAAACCAGTCAAGTATGATATATTTCACATGATACTTCATTCTGTTTGGTACAACAGAGTCTTCATCGCAAGATCAAGATGAGTTAGATAGGGATGGAGTATATTGACAGTTGAGAACTTCTGGTACCCATATATTCATTCAGGGTGTACAGCTTTGGAGGTTTGGTGTAAATAAGAATTTGGCATTTGGATTCGGCCGACCGGTCATTTTCGGCCCATCCTGCCGTTCACAAGACATGATAGTTTTAGCAAATAAAAAGGAGTGCTCAATCGTGTAACGGCCACGATTAGGACATTGCTCGATACGGATCCAAGAGTTTCTTCATATTTTTGCGCTTTGCTGATTGGCAGTGTAGGGCAAGTTTACTGTCTTCTCGATGTTCTTGTATGCCAATCTTTAACCTCAGACGTTAGGATTACAAGTTTGAATTGATTGCAATAATTATTGTCAAATAATAGTCAGGGGTAGTGGAGCAGCCTACAAATGGCCCAAAATTCTAGCAAGAGTGTTTTTTTTTATGTAATTACTCTTAAGTGGAATACATTTTTAATGTAAATTTTTTTCTTTTTAGCATAAATTAATTTTTTTGATAGATTAGATGTAGGGCCTATTTGGATATTTTTAATTTTTTTAAAAAAATTAATTATTAAGTAAAAAAATTGTTTTTATAAACTTATAAAAAAATATAAGTATAAAAAAAAGAACAAAAATATTTTTTTAAATTAAAAAGTATAACTTTAAATAAAAATTTAAATGATAGATAAAAAAGTAGAATGATCGGTTATTTTTTAATAAAATTTTTTAAACACAAAATTTTTAATATTTATTAATTATAATTTATATTTTTTAAAAAATTTTATCAATTAAAATTATTTTTATATTTTTATATTTAAGTAAATTTTATAATTTAAAATTTTTTTAATTATTACATTAAAATATAAAATAACTTTTATTTATAATAAAAATCTTTTTAATGGGAGAAAATTCATATGAGTGTTACTTTTTTATGTATTTTATGTTGGCCGTGTAACTTTTTCCCAACAAATTTTAATCCAGTGCATATTATCAGTGAAATGGAGAGTAATGAAATTTTTAAAGAAGAAGAAGTTTTAATGTTCAACTTTTAATGTTCTTAAAACAATACCTTTCAAAAGAATAACTAAAATTAAGATAACAGAATAACTTCTTTTAATGGCTTTTTCCCTTCCTTGGGGCGTCAGGCCCTTTTGTACGACGAAAAAAAATTAAGACGACAGAAAAACTAGATTTTATAATACAAATTGAAGTAATATTTATTATTAAAAAAAGTTCTCCCAAAAAATTGTTCTTATCAATTTAAATATTCCATAAAATTATGTCGGTGCTTTTAGAAATTTGCAACACGTGGAGTCAGAGTAGAGAATCAGGATTTTTCATTTTTTTTTCTTTTGGTTTTTCGTTTTTGCTCTTCAGAAGCACGTGGCTTCATCGGCATTACGATCGCAACTTCTTCCCGGAAAACGGAGTTTATTTAGTCTGAGTTTAGAAGATCCGGATTTTCGCCATCGCTGGAGTTTAAAATGCAATGTATGAGTGTTTTTTCTGTCTAATTTGTTTCACCTTTGGCTTCTTGCCAAAATTGTTCCATAAGAAAATCATTATTCAAGCTACGACATTTGACTTAACTCGCATTCATTTCTCCGTCACCTTTAGTCGGTTCATTATTCCTATGATTACGGAGGCACAGCTTCCCTTCTCACTCGATGAATCGCTCAATGTGGGTATTGTGAAAAACAAAGTCAACACACAAGATTTGTCTCCTTTACCTCCCGCGCCCTCGTTCCTGTTGAAACCCACGAAAAAACTATCGACTTTATTGGTTAATCTTCATGGGGTTGCTTCAATTCCTTATTCTAGAGGTGAGGGCCAACTAACTAACAGCTTCATTTGAAATATACTTGCTGATCTTCGTAATTCTGGTCACTTTCTACGAAAGGCTGAAGCTTGATCACGACTTTTTCTGCTCCGTTTTGATTATGCTCTGGGAATTGGAATTTTAGAGGGTTTGATGATGGTCAAAGAAGTTTAAGCCTTTGACCCAGTTAGGTATTGCCTCCTTTTTTGAGTACCTTTGGTAGTTGTAACATGGATCGGGGATTTAGATTTCTTTGTCAGGCTGAAACCAGGAGATTACTATCATTGTTAGGAATATCAGTAGTTATAGTCTTAGGGATTCAGTATTCCGAACTTCCATATGGTAAAATATTGTCGTCTCTGCTTCCTTCTGTTGGCAAGATTAGCAGTTTCCCAATGGAAACATCTTCGGTTAATTCTAAAATGGAAGGTGACAACACACAGACAAATGGTTCAAGCTCTACTCATGCATTTGATGAGATGGCAAGCAGTCCCGAGGCCTATGAATTAGATCCAGGTAGAAGTTCAAGGGTTCACAATGACAGAGGTTCAATTACAGCCCCTACTTCAGGACCTGCTCCAGAGAAAGCCGGAGGACTTGAATTTACACGGCCAAATGGTTCAAGCTACACTCATGCATTTGATAAGATGGCAAGCAGTCCTAAGGCCTTTGAATTAGATCCAGGTAGAAGTTCGGTGGTTTACAATGACAGAGGTTCAATTACCGCCCCTGCTTCTGGGCCTGCTCCAGAGAAAGCCGGAGGACTTGAATATGATGTTGTCCCTACGAATTTTACAACGAACGATGACAGTTCACCGGTAAGCAGTGTCCAGGTAGAAAATATTGATTTGACTTCACAAGGGGTTGAACCTTCCTCATTTGCACCACAGCCTATGTTGTCATTGCCCAACAGAGCATCGTTAGATTCAGAAACTGATTCAAGAAGTCCCATGATATCTGTCATTTCCAATGCAACTTCAGTGAAATCAGATACAACAGATCCAACCAGCAAGGACGAAAAGCCAGCATTTTTGCAAGGTAATAGTTCGACATCCAGTGAAGGTAAGCCCATGACTGCAAAGAAGTCACGGAAGCAGCCATCTAAAGTAGTTTCAATATCAGAGATGAACAAACTGCTGCAGCATAGTCATGCTTCATCCCATCAAATGGTATGTACCAGATGAAGGATCAAATCAGAAAGTGGAGGTTGAATACCCTTAGATTTCTCACTTCATCTCTTGGTCTATAATGTTTTGTAGAAACCAAGAAGGTCATCAGCTGTTGATCAAGAAATATTGCATGCAAAATCAGAGATTGAAAATGCCCCCATCATTGAGAATGATTCACCACTTCACTCGCCTATATATAGGAACGGCTCCATGTTCAAAAGGTATAATAATCATTTATCGTTTTCCAAAGCACAAATTCTACTCTGGTTCCTAACCACTGCAATGTGGTCAAATGGCCAACTTTCTGATTGAGCTATATTAATATGCTGACTTATCAACCACTTGCTTCTGAAGAGAAAACTGAATCTAATAATTTGATTAGATATAAATTAGAGCTTTGTAGAACTGGAGATAAGATTGCCAATTAAATTAGTTAGACCTGTATACACCTGGTTTAAATGCTTGATTTTCTACCCATGATTCTGGTATAAGTACACTAATGTTTTCTATAACCTGTATCTATTTCTGAGTGTGTTAACTAATCCTTAAAGTAGGTAGCATTTGGAATAAGATAACAACTTATTCTACAGAGTACAGAGTATGTGTCATTACCAAGCTAGATGTTTTCTTATAGCACATTCAACATATTGATAATGGAGAGAGAATCTAACATCAAACTTAAATAAGAAGATTGGGTTCCATTTTTAAAATTATGAATTACATATTGTTTAATTTAGTGTGGAAGTTTTTGTCTGCCTGCATGTAATTAGAGTACCATGTTGTGCATATCCTTCCTAAAAGACATTCATACAATCCATATCTTCAGGAGTTACGAACTAATGGAGAAGATGCTCAAAGTTTATATCTACCAGGATGGAGATAGGCCAATTTTCCATGAGTACTTATTGGATGGAATATATGCATCTGAAGGATGGTTCATGAAGCTAATGGAGGCAAACAAACATTTTGTCACTGGAGACCCTGGGAAGGCTCACTTATTTTACATACCATTCAGTTCAAGATTGTTGCAGTTAACTCTATATGTACGTAATTCGCACAGACGTTCAAACTTAATTGAGTACATGAGAAACTATGTGGACAAGATTGCAGGAAAATATCCTTTCTGGAATAGAACTAATGGAACAGATCACTTTGTTGTTGCTTGCCATGATTGGGTATGCTTCTTTATACTTGTGCAAATTATAATTATCCATTATAGAATCACAGTGTAATATGAGCAATTCATATTGTGTTCTTTCCACAGAATTAGAATTTCGAACCAATTTAGCAATTTTCTTCATGTGATTGGTGACAAATTGATAATCATAGTTGCACAGCTGTCTCCTTTTCAAAACTGCAATCTGCAGCATAAAGGAATTCTCCCTTCATATGTCCTGCAAAAATATTTTGCATTATTTAGTTTGATATATAGCAAGTCCTGAAGTTGATAAACCGTTAGTTATAACCTAAGAACCACTGGAGGCAAGATGAACTATAATATATCCCTCATGGCACGCATACACCAGTATTATCGAATCATTAATTTTTTTTTATGCAGTTTCATCAGTTATTGAGTAGAAGAATTTTTTTAACAAAGTGCCATTTCTCAGGCTCCTGCAGAAACACGTGGGCGTATGCTTAACTGCATCAGAGCCCTCTGCAATGCTGACATTGAAGTTGGATTTAAGATAGGGAAGGATGTTTCTCTTCCAGAAACATATGTGACCTCAGTTGAGAATCCTCTCAAACATATAGGGGGCAACCCTCCTTTGCAGAGGCCTGTCCTGGCTTTCTTTGCAGGGGGTTTGCATGGTTATGTTCGACCTATTCTGTTGAAGTACTGGGAGAACAAAGAACCTGACATGAAAATATCTGGTCCATTGCCACATGTGAGGGGCAATGCAAACTACATCCAACCCATGAAGAGCAGCAAATACTGCATCTGTGCAAGAGGTCACGAAGTTAATAGCCCACGTGTGATGGAGGCTATACTGTACGAGTGCATTCCAGTTATCATATCGGACAACTTTGTGCCTCCTTTCTTTGAGGTTTTGAACTGGGAATCTTTTGCTGTGTTTGTGGCGGAGAAAGATATCCCTAATTTGAGGAATATACTCCTGTCCATCTCAGAAGACAAGTACATAGAGATGCATGAGAGAGTGAAAACGGTACAAAAGCATTTTCTTTGGCATGCCCAGCCTGTGAAGTTTGATTTGTTTCATATGATTCTTCATTCAATTTGGTACAGTAGACTTTTCCAAACGAGGACCACATAGTCATTTTGTATCATTTTTGTAGAAAACTCTAACATGTACAATTCATAACTTGGTGTTGGGTGGATCCCACGAGTTAACAGGTGAACCAATTCAACAATATGATAGTTGAGAAAATACAGTCTATTGTTCATATATTGGTTAAGATTACCACTTTCGGCTCAAACTTAAACTTGCATTCTAGGCCCCGTCTGCATCTCCTTTATTTTGGGAAAAGGCATTTTTTTTAAAAAAATGTCATTTTGATAAATCTTAAATTGTTCGTATCTCTTTTTTTTTAAGGAGAAGTTGAAATAAAGGAGTTTTTTAACTTTAAGGAGATTGACAGAAGGAGAAATAAAAATTTTTTTATTATTATATTTGAAGGTAAATTAGTATCTCTTCTGAAAAAACACCTTATTTTTTCATAATTAATTTCTCATTCTATAAAAGTCATTATTTTTAAAGAAAATCCGAACATATCCTAAAAATAATAGGGTTAAGAAAAATATATTTACAACAATTTCTTAAAATTTGTTACGAAAGCTTAGATTATTCAAAGCAAAAGGAAAAACAAATATAACTTCAATTTTTAGAAAAATATACAGATTTAAATTAAAAAAGAGAACGCGGAATGTAAAAAATAATTTTAAAATCATTGGAAAGATTTAATTTTACAGTATAAAATATAAATAAATAAATAAACTAAAAAACCGGTCGCTTGATTTAATTGGAATAAAATAAGTAGAAGTCGTTCTTGATTCAAACATCTCATTAATAAAGAATCAGAATAGAAAACAAAAAGGTAATTTTATATTTTTTAAATGAAAATAAAAAAAGCATCTGTCTGCTTGACGATAGCTCAGACCGTTAAAAGTAACAGTAGTAGTGAGTACGTATTATAATTTTAACACGTATTCCAACCACGGGTCAGCGTTCACGTGAAAGTTAGTGAAAAGGATTTTTAAACAAGACGTCCTCACCGTAAGATATATGTTCTTTCAATCTTCACCGTCCGGTTATAAAAAGGCCCAATATTTCCTTCATCTGTAAGCTACAAAAGCACTCGATCTCATCTTCCCTAACCTCTTTCGGTGGGAGTGCGCATAGACGTTACAAGCTTGGGCTTAACGACAGGACCCACTTGGGCTTCAACTTTCAAGAGAATCCTGCTGCTAAACCCTAAATTTGATCCCTCGTATTTCCTTCCAGGGCATTTATGTCTTTCTATACCAGGCTCCAATCGCGTGCGAATAGGTACATCATACCAAAACCACGGCTTTATCCGTCAGTGAGAAAATGGCAGTTAAACAAACAATAACCGGCAAATCTTTTTTTTTTTTTATCCTCTATCTTTCTTGTCCGATCTGACCTGGTTTTGCTTTTACTTTTGAACGTTATTATAATATAAATACTTAATTTTATGGTAATCTCTACGGAACAGGAATTCACTGAGAGGCAGAGAAGGACAAAGCTGACGAAGATTTCTCAATGAGAAGGCTAAGCAAGACGAAGGGTCACTCGGATCTATAATAGATAATCGGCAGAGGGTGGACACAGGCGTGTATGGCTACAGAGACCAAAAACACTGCGGTGAAGGTAAAGTCAAGTGCCCAAGATGGTTCTTCAAGGGGGAAGACTGATTCTTCAGCGAACAAGAAGAAGATTGACAGCTCAAGCAAGCAGCCGCCTGATTCAAAGATGAAATCCGTCACAACAGTCACAAAATCTGAGGTATCAATCTTAAAGTTCGGAGCTTTTCTACTCTGCGGATTGATTTGGTTTACTTTTGGTCGTATGTTGGTGTTATTGGATTAAATTTTTGTATGGATAGTTTGAATTTGTTGGCTTCTGAATTGATTAGCTGGTTTTGGTTAACTGCTAGTGCTGGAAATAAAGATGACTATATTAATCTTCTAGTTGCTTTCTCCTTGGGGAAGTTGGGTTTAGAATTTCCTGATTGTTCCGATAATACATGGTAATTTATGAGAATAACTTCCATTTGAACTGTTTTACATGAATAATAGAGTTCCGGCGCCATAAACTCTCTCTTGTTATATCTCAAGTGTGTTAATTCCAATGGTTAGAGCTAAATATCTTTTGCAAAAATGTGAAGGTTAAATCGAAAACAACATCATCGTCATCAAAGACAATAACGAAGACAACTACTACCAAAGTAAGAGAGAAGAAAGTCTACAGTCTCCCGGGCCAGAAACATGATCCTCCCGAAGAGGTCCTCAACCCATCATAGTTGATTTCTAGAATTCACAAACCAATGACTATATATGGTGATAAACTCCACTCATCCTTGTGGCTTTTTATGCTTTTTATTGACAGAAAGAACCCCTGAGGATATTCTACGAGTCATTGTCAAAACAGATACCAAGAAGTGAAATGGCGGAATTTTGGTGAGTTTCCTTTCAATCTTATAGTTGTTCACCGTCCATTTACACAGCTATAGATCGGTTAAAATGACATGCAGTTGACAGTTTAGAAACTTTCTTCATAAAATTCAACACTTGCCGTAATTCTTTCATTGAGTTTACATCTTATTGTTGTAGTAATCTACATTTCATGCTGTTTTTGTATTTTGAATTTTTATGAGCCGTTTGGACTATCCAGCCAATTATGGTACAACACTCCAACAATATAAAAAAGTTGTCATCTGGTTCCGTTTGGATAAGATATTTTCTTCCCCTACAAAAAAAAGTGCTTTTTTTCTTGAAAGATAAAAAGTTATCGGATATGTGTCCATCCTAATTGTCATCCAGGACAGAGGCATAACTATTGTTAAATTATTAGGCTAACATCTACAAATTCTCTGCTATAAATAATAAATAATAATTTTTGATACTATTGATTAAGTTACCTTAATTGTTTTACCAAAAAATTATAGTACCATTGATTAGCGACCTTAATTAGAAATTCTGCTAATGTCTCCTTTTGTATCTTTAGAGACAGCCCCATTCCATTCATGTCTAACAGTGGCCACTTGTGTATGAAACTATCTGCAAATTGTCATGTCATCAGAGTAGAATTAGCTTATTGATGATAAAGCTGGCTAGAGTATTTGCCAATACTTTGGTTCCAACTTCATTTCTTAAAGACTGAGATTTTTTTTCCGTTAATGAAGAAAGATTGACATTTTCTTTGGAAGAACTACTACATGTAGCTGTTTACCTAAGAAACAAAAATGTTTATTTGCATAGATCTAAATATATTGCGAGAAACTTTTCTTTGTTGAAAGAATTGGTTACACTTTTACAACAGGCATGCTGCACAGCCAGTACCTTATCTGTTCTAGACTTCTATTAATTGGCTAACCCAGAGGATTAGGAGGAAATTGTTGGAAAAACTGTTGGATTTCCTTCTCACTGATCTCCAACCTTTTAGTAGAAATACAAAAGCCTTTAAGTCAATTATTTTATGGGAAAATTATTTGACCTTGGAATTGATGTAGTTCTTCTTATTTGCATCCAGAGAATTATTTTTCAACAACTCATCCCTATTTTCAAATCTTATAGCGCAAAATCACATTCATACTAATAGTAAGGATTTAACTTCTCAACTTATGATTTGCCATGGACAAGCCAATACAGATGCATTTTTTCTCTTGTGAATAACTAGGTCACTGATACCCTTACGTCATTTCTGAGGAAAAACAACTTCATCTAGTTTTGCTAACCTTATGATTTTTTCTTTATTGCTAAGGCTGATGACGAGACGTGCCAGCATCTCTGTAATATTTAGATACTGTGTTTTTTAATTGCTGCTTCTTTTATAACAAAGGAAATCTTTAAGGTAGGGAAGTTCTTTGTTAATTTATAAACACATTGTAGTCTATAAAGGATACCTCTTCAATATCTATGAGGTAGTTATCAACTGACAGCCATGTTGCCTTCTGTTTCTTTAGAGTTTAGTGGCTCATAACTGCTAGTTTTGTGCCCTCGTATGTGGTCTACTACCTCCGCGATTGAATCTTGCTCTGTCACTTTCTGCATCCTGTGGCTGGATCTCAGTAGAAGATTTACAATATTAGATCTGTGATTATGAACAGCCTTGTTATGCACTTATTTCTCCACTAACTTATGCTGAAGAACATATTGATGCTCTCTGACTTTCCATTTCATGTGCTTAAATCAAAGTGTTTGTTGGCCAAAAATAGAAGTACTCATCTTCAACCTTACTGTTTTCTTGGTAAGTACATTTTCAATTACAAAGCAGCAAACAAGTACTGTTTACACGAACAAATTGTGAATTGAGGCACCGTAGAACAGTTTTTGTGGATATATGGGAGATTCCGAAACTTACTTCTTTGTGATATAGCGATGTTGTCTGATTACTTTTAAATGACTCTGGATTCCGAACTCCTTCCTCAAAAAAGTCAATTTTTGTGGTGATTTCAATAACTTCTTGTCACTTTTGTTATTTGTGCATGTGGCGAATAGTTCATGATTATAGACTGATAGAGCCCAGGAGCAGTTATGCAGTCATGCATAGTTATGCTGCATAACTGCTAAATGATGGAAACCCAAGAAACAGAGATAGAAACTGATGAAACAACACTGAACCTCTCGGGTATATTGATCAACAGTCACAATATTACAAACACAGTACCAAACTAACAGAATTACAGCCACAGAACAGACAACTAATTAGCAACACAGCAACTACAGAATTACAGTGAAATAACAGATGAACAAGAAATAACACTATGAAACAGCATTCTGGCACTTCGAGCAGCTAGACTCTCCCAAGGTTCCTAGCACTTCGAGAGGCTAGGGCTCTCCCACCCTCACTGTCCAATATTTTCCATAAGCCCTAACCTTTGCTCCCACTCTGTTTTATCCTCTGCTGCATAACTGCTCTTGGGGTCTATCTGCATAACTGATGTATAGTTTACTGCATAACTGCTTCTGGGGTCTATCATTACCCCCCTGCACATTCACCTTGTCCTCAAGGTGACATTCTGCTCTGAAAGAACATATTGCTTCTGTAACTGGAGTGTTATCAGAGCAGCAGCGTTTAATTTGCCGAGGAAAAGTTCTAAAGGATGATCAACTCCTTTCTGCCTACCATGTTGAAGATAGTCACACCTTGCATCTGGTTGTCAGGCAACCTGATCTACCACAGACAATGGTCATAGTAATCAAGTAGTCCCTATTTTTTTTATTGAAACTTTTAATGTGCCTGTTCAGGAAGATGGAGTTCCACCTAAAATCAATAGGATTGTTTCTTCTGTTATAGGATCTATTGGAATTTCAAATTTTGTAAGAGGCAGTGAAGGGATTGATGTCAAGGGGCATGATTCCCAAGGGATTGTTTCGGCTTTGATACCAAAATGATTGAAACCCACGAAACAGATATAGAAACTGATGAAACAACACTGAACTTCTCTGGTTTATTGATCAACGGTCACAATATTACAAACACAGTACCAAACTCACATAGAATTACAGCCACACAACAGACAACTAATAGCAACACAGCAACTACAGAATTACAGTGACATAACAGATGAACAAGAAGATCATACTATGAAAAATTATTCTGGTACTTCGAGCGGCCAGATTCTCCCGAGGTTCTTAGCACTTCGAGTGGGTAGAGCTGCTCTACACTCATTGTCCAATATTTTCCCTAAGCTCTGACCTTCCCTCCCACTCTCTGTTTTATCCTCTGCTGCATAGCTGCTCCTGGGGTCTATCTGCATAACCGCTGCATAGTTATACTGCATAACTGCTCCTGAGGTCTATCATAGACTAAGATGATTAATTTTAGCTTGAGTCTTAACAATAGTGACTGCTCAAAATTTATTTTTGAAACATTTGACAATAATTTTCTATGTTCTTGTTCTGTTGAGGGCAATATCAGCTCAGTAGTGACATGTCAAATGTCTGCGTGCTCAAGGGTGATAGATAAATCAGCTTCCAGTATTGCCATCCAAGAGCACAATAATCTTCGATAACTGAAATGCAAATAATCCTAAAAGAATCTTTATGCATTATGAGATACAGGATCTTGGAATCTTGGTATGTGTTAACCAAAGGAGCGATGTTTGTAATTGGTCTTTACAGCTTCTGTTGTTGGTTACTTGAAAAGCAAAATATTAGAAAAATATTTCTGCTATTTATCCATTATATTTCCTTGATTTTGCTCTAAACGGATTATATTTCCTTGATTCTGCTCTGATTGTACATGCTCTGGCTCTTCATATCCTACAATTCAGGGTTTTTTTGGACCCATTTTCTGGTCCTTAGACCATTCCATTTTGTATTTTCTGCTCTGCCTGTTCACGCTTGACTTGGGATTCAGCTATAATTAATTCTAGAGTTGAATATTCACCAGCAATGGAAAGGGCATCAATTTGGGTTAGCCTATATATATATATATATATATATATATATATATATATATATAATATATATATATATATCTATGAAATTTATTATCATGCTCCATAGTATGAAAAATATCTGAAATTTGATATTTGTGAA
>JASKGM010000008.1:3948010-3975337 GCA_034509205.1 Ceratonia siliqua
TGAGCCCAAAATGACGGTGGTCAACGACACGTGGCAAGCATCTATGCGACGTGACCTTTTCCTTTCTGTATGCTTCTCTTGTTCGGAAGAGTTATGGAGACAACAACGTGAGGGCACGTGAGTCGTGGGTGATCTTTGTCTTTATTGTAACATGTTTAGATAATCAAATTTATATGGTGGAATTATATTATAATGAAGGTGGATTTACATTTTATGCACACGTTAAAAACTTAAATTTGGAGTTGATGGTTGCTATGCAGAATTTAAACTAAAAGCATTTGTTTAAAATACTTATTAAAAAAACATAAATTAATTCAACCAACCTCATAATATTATTACAATAGATAGAGATATTCATAAGTTTAAATAGTTAGTTAAAACTAAACGAATTAAAGAAAATAAAATGTTAAAGTTTTATATGAAAATGGCATGAGCCTTAGTTTTTGCTTTTATATATAGATAATAGAAGCATGCAGGAATTAGATAAAGAATAAATAAATATCATCTTCAAAACCAAGGTTTCTTGTTCATTTTATAAAGTTGTACCGTTTTCAAGAACGCAAGTACCAACTTTCTTTATCTTTTACTTGTAAAAGAGAAGGTATCGTGCTTTAAAATTAGGATACATAATAATTTGAATGAAGGGCCTGGGCTTAGAGCCCCAATACCAAATGGATAGGGCTTTTAGTTACTTAGTGTGGGGCCTCTTCATCACACCGTTTAGGAATCTTTTTGGGCCTTTCTGTTACAGGAAGAGAAATATTGAATTCTGGAAGACGATAAACAGAAAGGAATAGCATATATCAGACGAGATTGAAATCAAGGAAGAGAAATATAGAGATCGAAGAAGGAAGGAGGTGAATCAGCATTGCAATTCAAACGCGTTTCAGAGTTACGCACGGAATGGGGAAGGAAAGTGTTAAATGCAATCCACTGCAATGCTTGAATCGCATGGTTTCAGAGCCCTACTACCTGTTCCATTTCTTGTGTTTCTTCTCCTATTTCGTCATTCGCACCTCCGCAACCCAACTCCTAGCTCCTCACCTCACCCATCATCTACTTCGTCGCGTAACGCTCTCTCTCTCTGTCTCTCTCTGTTGCGTAATTTCTTTCCACTCCTTACTTTTCCCTCTCCAATGCTTTTCCAGGAAATACAAACGCTGTTTGTGTTTGCCCTATTGGTTCTCATCAAGGTACCGCAACTTCTACATCCTACTAGTTTCATCCCCACTCTCGATTTTACTTTTGGGTGCCACCTTGCATTAAATATGAACTTAACGCAAACACTTTTATTCCATATTGATCATATGCTATTGCTTCTTCTGGAAAATTCTCGAAAACCTTATAATAGATGCTCAATTTAAACAATTATTATATTGCTTTGTCTTTGGTGTACATAAACAACTTGATAGATTGTACTTGACACATGGATTTCACTTATATCAAGGGTCATCTAACTAACAAAATCTAATTTTATATACCCTAGAAACAAAGATGAATGCTACCTATCAGTTTTGGAAAAAAGGATTTAAAACCATAAATCTTCAAATGACTAGGGGCTTTTGAAACTGACTGTACATTTCTCTGGATTTGCTTTTATAATAGAATGTAATATCTTTCTAGATTCTTGAATTCAAAACTTCTCCGTGAGTTACTGCTGATTCTGGTCTCTATTCTATTGCATTTGTAACTCTCAATTTCAATTGCCTCTATAGTCTATTTATAAAGAGGCTGTCTTGGTTATTGATTTATATGGCTACAAGCCATCGTTTACTTTATGAGTGATGGTCCAAACAGTATACCATGATACACAGTTGCTTTGGTCAATTTGAGCCTTATTCTCTGTTTGTGCCAGGGAGTCAGAGAAGAAACATGGGAAGCTCTCATTGCTGATTCACTTTTTCTTGCCAAGGTGATCATTCAATGCGTTATCAAACTTTTTTAAATATGCTATGATACATAATTGCTTTGGTCTTATTAAACACCTATTAAAGCATGGAGCCCATGATGGTTTTTCTTCTTTTTTGATAGCAAGTGATCACTTTTCAAGGACAAACAAGTAATGCAACGTTTCATATGTTAAACTCATTTCTTGCTGCACACTACTTGTAAATTCATACGCTAAATTCCTTTCTATGTTTATGTTACTCTTCTTAGATTTTCGCTGTCTTATCTCAACATTTTTCAGATTTGTCTTTTTGCCCTTGCCTATACAATGGATCGTTGCTTAGCTGTCTGGTATATTCTTGTATTTTTAGGTGGGTGATTTCATCTTATCATGTGCTCTTTAATTGATATATAGAATTTTAGGAATAGAAAGGTTGTTGAATTGCAATTTGCAATGTTATTTGAATTTTGTTTCTTTTCTCTTGCAATAATCAGGATTTTTTTTTTCTAATTACATCTAATAGCATTTTTCATCATTTTTGTGATATCAATATATCTCAACGAATCAACAGTTTAAAACTGATTATGTTTGCATTCTAATTTGATAATTAGTCCAATCATAAATTGCATATTATCTGAAAGTTGATAACAGATTATGTGATTTGATCATCTTAATTAATATGCATATTCATGATTATGTTCTGTAATGCAGTGATACATATGCTGACCCAGCAACCTCCATTCCAAGGACTAGGTACAATTACTTGGTTTTGGCCCCTTTGCCTTTATGCATGAATCATATTATGCTAAAAGCTTCTTACAGTTGAAAATGATCCACTAATAAAATTCTGTTTCTATTGAATTGTTTCTTCCAGGTACTTCTAGCAAGTTAACACCATTGCAATTGGAAAGCGTGCTGACAGAGGGGAAAACTTCAAGACTGTGGCTGGTGAGTTGAATGGAATTTCTTTCTGAATATTTTACATTCAGAGATCTGCCCCGTGTTGGAGTTTTGGTGAGACATGCTCACTATTATCATGCTGGGGGCATACAGTATGGTAGGTGAAAAGAAATTACTTGTTTTTCATGCAGTAATTTAATGGTGAGCCCATGTTTAAACTTGAGTTGCATGAAGCATTCAAACTGCCGCTTCTGAAACAGAGTAAAAAAAAAGAAGTATAAGGAGTATATGAAAGTAAAATTGTGGGAAACGAAAGTAAAGCAGTTATTTACATGGAAAGTTGAAATTTTACATAATCACTTTGTCCTTCTAATCTGTTTAGCGGATACATTTGCAAGTGTATTAGTAGATCCATAAGGCCAAAACATTAGTTATGATGTAGACTTCTTTCTTTCCTCTTTCTTTCCCTGTGTAGATCCATTATCTTTTGTATGAATTGGCAGGTGGAATTCTGTGCCTCATATTCATCTGCTTGCAATCGGGCAAGTCGATGTTTTCCTGAGCTCTCGATTACGTATGTTTCTCTTTGCTTTTCATCTTTAACTACCCTCTCCTCTTCATTAAGTGGGGAAATAATGGAACAGTTTCTGTTCTCTAACTCGCAAATTTGAGTTTTTGTGCCTCTCACCTGATATGGTTAATTTTTATGCCTTTAGTCAACTAGAGTTTGATACAAGAGCTGATGTCCAAAGTTCCAAATATTAAAATTTGAGAGTTGGCTTCTAAATTTAGAGGCTCTACACTCATACTATACCACATTCCCTACTCTTCTATTGGGGTTGGTAAAATTAAAGCCGATATCAAATAGCAAGGAAATGAGAGTAGAAAAACTGCTCTGCTAGGAGGTCTACTGATGTGGTAAAGAAAAAAAATAACCTGCAATGTCCTTGAGCCTGTTTAGATTTTTCCTGCAAAGTAGTCGTCTTGACTTGAATTGATCTCTTATAAGCAGTTATTAACCATTTCTGCATGTTTATATCTCTCTATTGCAGATATTCGAACAAAAATTTATCGTTTGGAATAGTTGATCTTGGACTCTTTCCCAACGCTGCAGAAAAATTTGGAATCTCTCTTAGCGGTACATTATATTAATCTACAGCCATTTCAAATTGGATTTGCTTATTTGTTTTTTAAAATATTTAATTGCTTTCAGTTCTATTGTTCTGCATCCGTTTAGTTATTGCATTGCAAGTTTGCAATTGATACGAAGGCTCTTCACTGTCAGGAAACATGGGCCAGCTTCCAACATTTATCTTATTTGACAATGCTGCTGAGGTTGTCCGCTTTCCAGAGTTGGATTTTGAAGCAAAATTCTTTCACCCAACAATTACAAAGGTATTTATTGTAAGTAGAATTGTGTTTGGGGTGCTATTGTGAACACTGAAAGGAAGATCCATTTAACATGTTGCATCAGTCAGATGAATATCTAGGTACAGTGGTTGCATGTTTGCATATTTAGTACTATCTGTGCTTACCCATCACATACCAGGGTGTATGGGGTGTTCTGAATTTTTATCCTTTAGTATTGGGTTGAGTGTTGGGTGCACTGTAGGTAAAATGAGAGGAATGTGTTATATGCTCTACTGATATTGGTTTTGTAGTGGCTTTTGATGGTGCTAAATTCTTATGCGCACTTGAGCATTACTCTACTAGTTACATCTTGACCAAAATGTATAATCATATGGATTATTTGTGTTGCAGGGATTACTTTCTCGACATTTTGAGCTTGATCGCCACCTCCTTGAATATGTTAATGGCAAATAGGTGATTGCTTGCACGTTTACTGTACTCCAGTTTGTATTGTAATATGTTCCTCTTGAGCCCTATGTAATTTAGTTAGCGGCAAGTAAGAATACTATAAATTTAATCAAAAAGATTTATTTTATTGTTTCTATGATAAAGGGGAAAGCCTGTGTCTGAATTTTATTAGTTCCGGTGTACCCTATTTTCTGTTACATAGATCATACATCTATATAATTTAGAAAGTTATCACTATGTTTTCTTTACTTTAAATGAGTTTGTGTTTTTGTGTAGGTATTATAAATATAAATAATTTTTTTAAAAAAATATTTAATATTTGAATGTAATTATACAGAAGTAATTTTATTAAAAGAATAAATATTTTATATTTAAATATAAAAATATTTTTAAATATATAAAATTACTAAAAAGTATATATAAAAATATTCTTTATATTATATTTGAATAAAAAAATATTTTATTACTAAAATTATAAAATTTATTTTTAATTTTACAAATAAATTTTTAAAATTTTTTTATTTTATTAAAATTTAAAAGAGGTCAGATCCTTCTCTTTGTTCCCCCGTTTTCCCTTCCCATCTTTCCCGTCTCCCCTCAATCTGCAAAATCTCCAATTAATAATTAACTGTTCAGAGAAAGATTGCAAAATTTCCGTTTAACGAAAGGAAGAAATAGATACTAAGTTGGATGGCAGTGCGAGTAGGCCTGCAATGGCAGATCTCTGACATGGACCGTGGCTGGGTGCTTGAGTCTCTTTTGTTGTTGGTTGACGATGATGGTAATTACTGAAAATGTACAGGGACCGTAAAGTTTAAAATTTTATTATCTCCCTTTTATTATTGGTGTCATTCTTATTTATTTTTAAAATAAGCAATTCTCAAATTAATTTCATCCAAACAGCAAGAAATAAAAAAAGTATATTTTTTTAAATAATCAGTTTTTGGGATCATTTAAGCGCTCCCAAACGGCTCTTCGCAGCATATTTAGCGTAAAAAGTTTGTGTATTGTAGGTGGATGTCCGAGTAAATCTGAATTTATCAGGAAACTGCTCCAGAAGAATCAATTACCATCCTTGCTCGCCACTTGAATTAGCTACTGCCTACTTGGACTGGTCTCTAAGATAAGCAGCTGCGGAGGACAGGCTTTGGGTTCAATTTTCATATGTACCAACCAGAGGCATTATTATATGTTGTTTAGGCTGCAGAGTTGGCCATATAGAAACTCGTGGACTGGTTTCAGACCTCTTTCATTTTTATGGGCTTTGTGGATGAGAATGGGCCGCATTCGAAAGTGAACCCCAAGCCCATTAGACCGAAGCTTCCATAAGGAGGGCTACCTTCAAACCGCATTGTTGGCATTTTTTTAGGTGGCAGGCACAGTGAAGCTTTACTTTTTGATCTAGAAAAAGAAAAAACGAATGGCATTGTCAAACAGCCACGTCATAGCCGCATGGTGGAGCCTTCCCGATTTAATGCTCTGCAAGTCCTAGGTATGTGTCACGCAAGGCGCCGCCGCCGATATTCTTTTCCAGTTTCTAGAACCTATTTATATATTTTAAAGATGTTTTCTTACGAGTAAATTTTAATTTAAAAATATCATTAATTATAATTATTTAAGTTTAAGATTTTTATGATCATGTTATATTTCATAAAAATAAAATAAACTAATGAGCATATAATTAGAGATTTAAAGTTCTCATTATTAAAAATTGTTTGAAATATTAAAGAAATAATAAAATTTACTAAATATTGTTTGATATTTTAAAATTTATTACATAATTAATTTATTTTTTAAAATAAAATTTATATTTATATATATATATATATATATAATCATATATTTATTTTTTTACTATAGATATTAAAAAAAAAGGTAAGGTTTTCAAAGAAATCATTTAATATTGGATGTCAAAAAATATGCGCAAAAGTGGGGTAGGGTGAATTTTGAAGGGAGTGGAGAAATATGAATATGATTGATGAGAGAGGTAGGACTTAGGAGTGGGGAGTGGGGAGTGTGGGGTCCAGGCGGAGTAAGTCGTGCTTGGTGATGTAGGGGGCGTGCCCGTGCCTGTGCCTGTGCCTGTGCCTGCGCCTGCGCTGTGCCTGCTTCAAATTATAGAAATAAGAAATTGGGGAGAGAGCAGACACGGAATGACATGCTCTCGTATCATATCAAATGCCAACATCTTTCAGCGTGATTGCCTCCTCTCACTGTTACTCCATTTATTCCTTTTCAAGTCTGGCTGGGTTTGGTAATCTTGGCAGCACTATGGGCGTCGTATGGACGTCGTTTTCATCTCCTCCAAAAAAAGAAAAGAAACAGTGAGTCGTTTTAAGTGTGGAGAAGCGGAAAGACATGGATGATGGGCCACGGGGTGACTGGTGACTGGTGAGAGTGAGACGAGACGCAACAGCGCGAGAGAATAAATGGGAATGGCACGCTTTCCGATCACGAATACAATGGAAATGCCTTCGGGCTTCGGCCCTCTATCCCGTATGGGCGTCCAACTGCCCACGCCGAAAGTTTACGACACGCGTTTCGTTGCTGGTGGTCCCCATCTCGTATCACACCAAAGAGTGGAAACCACTAACCCAACCTAACCTTGTGCCTCTCCCATTTCCCCACATATCTATCTACCCCTCAGTCAATAATATTTCATTTATTCTTTTTTTTATTATTATGTAACTATTTAAATACTTTAATATAGAAACATTAAAATCACCTAAAAACGGAAGACACAAGATGTTTGTATCGTATAAAGTAAACATTTAAAATTTTAATTTTATCAATTATATCATTGTCTTTTTTATCATTTTTATTTTTATGTTCAAAATCCTTATATATAAAAACACAAAAAACTAATCTATAATATGAATACATTTTAATTTTTTTAATTTATAATGTATCTAATTATACGATCAATACGTTAATGATTCCTTAACCACTAACTCCATATGACTTTTTAGTTCTTATTTATAATGTATAATTTATAACTCCATATAATTTATAATGTATCTAATTTATTTATTTTTATTAATAGATAATCATAATATTAAATTTCATTTATAAATTATAATTATAATGAAATTAATATTAAATATGAAATGTACAAAAAGACCGTAGACGTGTGAGTGAGTTATGCGGTGAGACTTGAGAGGAGAAGAGAGTAGAGTAAAGAGCACGCTGTGTGTGACGGGTTCAGCTCACGCGTGTGGGGGCCCAGGAATCTCAGGGCCCACTCCAGATATGGTCCGCTGCCGTCAATCACACTCCACAAACAAAACACCTGTCTACCCCCAATTGGCTACTATTTTAATCACAGAAAACGAGATAATTGGGGGAGTATTTCTCAATGAAAAAGAAAAGCTAACATATCAAATAAAATATAATAATAGGGGCGCCTCGCCTGTTGGCTCTTACTCTCTGGGGTCTATGGTAGTAGCGCGAGTGACGGGTATGGCAGCGCTTTTTACCAGCTCCTGCTACTGTCACTCTTGTAGACAGTATATCATATCATATCATAGCCGTTGTTGACATATTTTGATGTTTCTAAAGAGGTAGGCACCCCCCTTTGATGGGACATCAATGCCTCTACTGCCTCCTTACATTTGTTAGCTTTACGCATTCAATTATTTTATTTTAACCCTAGTAAGGATAATACAAGGAAGATTGAGGATGAACTAACTCACAAGTGTTACGAACGCGTAATTTTAGTCTATCTTCTTCCAATATTGCGGAATGGGAAAGAATCAAACCCCACTTCTAATTGTCTGCCATTCATAGTTTGAAGCCAGTTATCTTATGACAAGTAAATACTTTTTGTTGGGTTTGTTTTCCATGGTGGACAAGTTTGGGAAAGAAGCAAGGTGCAGAATAAGGAAAATCATGGAAAGGACCACGACCTTTTCTTTTGATTGACTTTGCATATTTTTCATTTCGGTGAATCAGATTGACTTAAGTCACTCTTCTTTTAAGGATGCTAAGTTTCATTATACTTATATAAGGATACTACACGTACATAATTGCGCAAATTAAATTCAACTTTAACTTCAACTTCAACCACACAAGTTGGTGACGAGGATGCGCATGAAATGATCATGAAGAAAGGTGGAGGCTAGAAAGAGCGTAACCAAATTATTAATAATATTACTAGCTAGCTATATATTAATAACATGTTAAATAACTTTCTTAATTATATAATTAAGATATATTCACCAGTCTCTTGTTTATCTTATACATTTGCATTGATCTGTTCCTCACGATTATAGACCCATTTTGTTGGGTAAGGGCGTGTTGACCAATGTGTTTCATTTCCAATGGAATTAAATGGTAGTGGGGGGTAGCTAGGTAGAGGGATTCTTAGTCAGACTTAGAAATAAGAATATGCAAATACAAGAACAATTAGCAGATAATTTAGACTTTGGAGTAATTATCTTGACCAATATAACCATCAGGAAACGTGATTAAGTGGAACGTACAAAGGCTTCAACACACACCTTCTTTCTTAGACCACTAAATATGGTTTAATTGTTTCTTCAAATAAACAAGAATGTTGGTGTGTATATATATATATATATATATGATCAAATTAAGGAATAAAATATTTCCAATATAAACTAAAGTGGCCTGGGTGAAGTGATTGGTAAGAAACTAAAACTAGCTTACTAGCCCGCATGCAAAGAACCCTAATTATGCTGTCTTCGAACTCTCCAAATAACCTATTGAGGCGTCAGATACATGTATAATTACGAGCTAATAAAAAATAATGAACTCGTTTCTGTAAAACTATATATCATCATTTCTTTCTCAACTAAATCCATGTCTCCTGTCTCTCTCCATTTGTCACACTCGCCAAAAAAAAAAAGACTTTATTGATTAAATAATTAAGGCACTTATAAATAATTTATCTGTTGGATATATAAATTAAGATAAGTGCTATATATGTATATACAAGACTTGTGCTACACTTCAAATACAGTACTATGAATATTAGCTTTGCCGGGAATAATAATTAACTTTTGATATTTAATTCACATGTTTGTGAACAAAATACCAATCATTTACATTTTGCTGTTACAGAAGAAGAAGAAGACACCAAAAGCTATTATGCCTTCTGTATAATTCACATGAAACGAGGGATGGCATCAGCTTGCTTTATGCTTGTGAGTTGTGATTCAATGTATCATATGAATATCAAACTGGCTTCTTCTAACTGATCCTAAAAAAGGGGTTGCCAAATGCCAATTACTTACTAGTTAATAAACAAAGTAGACATGTACACAAGACTACCAACAAAGAAAGAAGAAGGGTAATTAAGGTAATGGCAATGGTATATGGGACGTGAAAACAATGTACATTTTTAACAGTGGCACTGACACACCAGGAATAAGGTGAAACGGTTTGCCATATTGTCTCTCTCTGTGCCCGACACTTCACAGCGCACGCGTTGTGAATGAGAGTGTGGGTCGCAATATTCCTATTTCATTACAACATCTGCGTGGAGGGGAAGAGAGAGAGAGAGAGAGAGAGAGAGAGGTTTTTGAGTGTTGGAAAGAGCCAAAACAAACCAGTGCAAGAAAAGCAACTGGCAAAACAGCTAAAGAAAAGAAGAAAAGGAGAATGATGTGAAAACAAAAATGGTCGCTTATTCTGTCTGGTATTTGGGGTTTCTTTTTTAAGCAATCCCATCTCTATCCCAAATCCCGACCCCAATATACCCGGCCACCAGTCCTTTTCCTTTCTACACAACTACATTTTCTTTTCACATCTCTAGTTCTCTACCTCCTCTCTGCCATATAACTCATTATACATATACAACTATCACAGACAAACTCTGAGTACCTCTTTTAAGTTTGCAGTTTCATTCCCTTCCGTGTCTGGCTAATTTCTCGGTGATCTCATGCTTCTAACCTCTTAAAGTGAAACCACCACAGGTAAGGTCCTCAAATTCTTAAAGAAGCTTTTCATTTTCAATTGAAAATGTGAACCTTTCAGTTTTTGAGTTTAACAAAAATCTGGGTTGGATTGAAAGGGATGATGGCGGTGAGTTCAGCCTGCAAAGATGGGACCAAGGTGGCAATGGACAACGGCAAGTATGTTCGCTACACACCCGAGCAGGTCGAAGCCCTCGAGAGGCTTTATCACGAATGCCCGAAACCCAGTTCCATGCGCCGCCAGCAACTGATCAGAGAGTGCCCCATTCTCTCCAATATCGAGCCCAAGCAGATCAAGGTTTGGTTCCAGAATAGAAGGTACCGGTTTCTTCGTAGTTCCATATCACCATATGGGTTTATAGCCTTTCAATTATAGCTGTCTTCTATATTGTTTAGAGTGAAATTTCTTTGTGAAACTAATGAAAGCGATAAGTTTTGAATCTTGTGCTTTACCTTCTCCATGGATTCATCAAATGAGTTTAACTTTAACTGAATTCATCAGATTAGAAGAGTTGGTTGTATCTGGCTCGTTGGAGCGAATATTTTCATTTCATATCTCTCTCTCTTTCTTGCTTTCTTTCCTTTTTCTATGAGACTTAACAAATGAATATTAATTATTTTATTTTTCCCTGGATAAACATTGAATATAGCGGAAGAATATCATTTTGTATCAGAACACTAGTATTAATTCTACGTTAATTTCCTGAGCCCCACCTACTGAAAAGAAAGTGAAAGTTCCTGTTTTTATTTATTTTCCTTCTTCTTCATCGTCTTCTTAATCCTCCCCGGTTAGAGCGATAGATGGAGTATTTAACATCTTTGGTAATTGTTCCATTGGATAATTATGCTTGTCTATATTCGTTGTTTCTACAGATGTAGAGAGAAGCAGCGGAAAGAAGCGTCGCGCCTGCAAACTGTGAACAGGAAGCTGACGGCAATGAATAAGCTACTGATGGAGGAAAATGAGAGATTGCAGAAACAAGTGTCACAGCTGGTTTATGAGAACAGCTTTTTCCGCCAACACACACAGAATGTAATACTTCATTCTTTACGTCTTTATGATTTGATTCAGAGTCTGTTTGGTTGCATATTGACGACGAGAATAAGAAAATTTAGTCGAAAAATTTGTTGTCGTTTGGAACTGCTGAGGAGATTTTAAATTATTAATAATGTTATGTGGGCAAAAGGAAATGTCTTGTTTGGTATAGCGGCAATGCAATGTTTCTGAGTTTGGTTCCCGGTTCAGCAGGCGACCCTTGCCACGACGGACACAAGTTGTGAGTCGGTGGTAACCAGCGGTCAGCACCATTTGACACCTCAGCATCCACCAAGGGATGCCAGCCCTGCGGGGTTAGTGAAAATTCTCGTTTCTTTTCTTGATGGGTCCTATTCGTTGCTTGTGCTTTACACTTTATGACTAATGCGATTGTGCTTTTGTCTCTATTCTCTAGACTTTTGTCCATCGCAGAGGAGACCTTAGCAGAGTTTCTTTCGAAGGCCACTGGAACTGCTGTGGAGTGGGTCCAAATGCCTGGGATGAAGGTTACACTTCCTTGCTTGTCATTATTTCAATGTGTTAATTAACACTTAACACCACTCCATTTTTCTTTGCCAGTTTATGAAGAATATTAATTAATAAAGTACTTGAACTTGCTAACCTTCTACGCAACTTGCTGAGCACATCTCTGGATCACTAGGCACAATGACATATAATCATCTCACTCTCTCTTTTATTTCTTTTCTGTTTCTTTCCTTTTCACTGTCTACCCAATATTCCATTTCCATCCTATCTCCTATTTTATTTTGCATGTTCTAATAAAAGGCTGCATCGACGAAACAGCATGATATATCAATTCATTCCTACGCACACATAAGATATTCCTATTTCTGTGCTTTTCAACTTACTGTGGAAGTTGAATTGCATTTCATTTCTTGGGTAGACCCAGCGACAAGTATCTTCTGTCTTCTATTTTAATTAAGTTATGTAGCTCTTGTGTTTTTACATGTGTGCAGCCTGGTCCGGATTCCATTGGAATCGTTGCTATTTCTCATGATTGCCCTGGGGTGGCAGCACGAGCCTGCGGTCTTGTGGGTCTGGAACCTGCGAGGGTAAGTTCCACCTCTTCTTGTTTCTACTTAATTCTCTGGAAGTGGAGAGGCATTGATTGTAAATGTTCTGTACAGGTTGCTGAAATCCTTAAGGATAGGCCTTCATGGTTTCGTGATTGCCGAACTGTGGATGTTCTGAATGTGTTGTCCACTGGAAATGGGGGAACCATTGAACTGCTTTACATGCAGGTAGTACTATAGCTAATATGGTCTCTGATGCTTGTTTAGTATATTTGGAAGCCTTGCTAAATGTACTTCAACATTTGCCATCTTGGTTAGTTGTATGCGCCAACAACTTTGGCACCAGCTCGTGACTTTTGGTTGCTGCGCTACACATCTCTTTTGGAGGATGGTAGTCTAGTGGTATGTAACCCTGTTTTTTTCGAAGTCAATTCCCCACGTTTCTCCCTTCCTTTTCTAACCCTGTCACTTATGCGGGTTGTAATTAAAATTTTACAATATCAGGTGTGTGAAAGATCACTTAACAACACTCAGAATGGACCTACAGTACCGCCAGTGCAGCATTTTGTTAGAGCAGACATGCTGCCAAGCGGCTATCTAATTAGACCTTGTGAAGGAGGTGGATCGATTTTTCATATTGTTGATCATATGGATTTAGAGGTTTGTACCCTTACTCTATTAAGTGAAGCAAACTCATTCGCTAGCTTGATAACTAGCAATTTTGACTGCTGGCTTTTTTTAGCCTTGGAGTGTACCTGAAGTGTTGCGCCCACTTTATGAGTCATCAACTCTGCATGCTCAAAAGAACACTATGGCGGTAAGACTATTGTTTCTGCTTGATGACTTACACTATAAACTTCTACTGCATTATATGGAATCATCAATGTACACAATTTATAAGATTAATGTTTTGTTTTTGCTAAGGGCTGTAGTTCCTTATACGGACCTCACCTTTTCCTTTATGCAAAATTTAGGCATAAGGGGATGGAAGTGGGACTTTAAAGAAATCATGCTTCACACAGTAACCTTGTTGTTGTCATTCAGGCTTTACGTCATTTGAGGCAGATTTCTCAAGAAGTTTCTCAGCCAAATGTCTCGGGATGGGGAAGAAGGCCTGCAGCTTTACGTGCACTGAGTCAGCGGTTGAGCAAGTTTGTCTCGTTATCCTTCGCACTGTTCCTTAAAATAATTGACTATGGTAACCTTACTTTTTCTTATTTTTGCAGGGGATTCAATGAAGCTGTTAATGGGTTTGCAGATGATGGCTGGTCCATGTTAGACAGTGATGGCGTTGATGATGTCACCCTTCTTGTGAATTCATCTCCTAGCAAGATGATGGGAGTGAATCTTGGTCATAACAATGGATTTCCTTCTATGAGCAGTTCTGTTCTATGTGCCAAAGCATCAATGTTGCTACAGGTATACATCTTAATGCTGAACTATGTTGTGTCTGCTTTTTGATCTCGGAAGAGAGGAAAAGTTTTGCACTTTCAATTATAATTTATGAACAGCAACAAACCTGCTATGATTGAAAATGAATGCAACGAATTTCCTATCAAGGTCATGACCGTGAAAAATGGGGAGTCGAGTCAGTAATTGTCTTTCGGAGAAATATTATTCAATAAGTTCACTGTTTCTTGTTTAAACTGAAATCTGCCAAGTTTGTCTATCCAAACTTCCGTCCAGAATAGTCCAATCTGTTTTATTGACCATATTTGGAAACTGTTTTTGACACAAGAACAGCTTCTGTATTAAATTTCCAAGCACTAGAGAACTAAATTAGAATAGGATCTTTGTCAATGAATCTTTTCTGGAACTGGCCCGCACTGCTGAAATCTGAATTTGTAGCTAAAAAGGTTGCCCTGTTTGGCCTTAACACTTCTCTATTGTTTTCCTCCTCTTATGATTCTACCTTCTTCTCCTTCCTTTTCTTAATATGTTAAAATATTAAACATAATAATATATTTTTTAACCTTTATTCTGTATTACATGCATCTCTGATCAAGTAAAGCTGATTCCTGAATATCAACTCATTTTAAGTGTAGAACTTCCTCAAAATAACAAATAAACTCAGGAAACAAAAGCTCATAAACTAGCTTCTGGGATTTGTTTCTTTCTTTTCCATTCACTGAAAGTATTAGGCTTCCATTTATTTAGTTGTCTCATGCTCTCTCTGTCCTTGTAGAATGTCCCTCCAGCAATTCTTCTTAGATTCTTGCGGGAGCACCGATCAGAGTGGGCAGATAGCAGTATTGATGCTTACTCAGCCGCCGCCATTAAATCTGGACCCTGTAGCTTGCCAGGAGCCAGAGTAGGAGGTTTTGGGGGTCAGGTTATTCTTCCACTGGCTCACACAATCGAACATGAAGAGGCAAGTTATTTGCCACTACTTTCGCACTCACTAATTATGTTACCAATTACCCTTTTTTCTTTTGATTTAGAATTAAACGCTAGTTATTTTTCCCTTCAGTTTCGAATGCAGATTATTATTCGTCTGATTTGCTCATTTTGTCCTCATTGCGAACTTAATAACACTTGTTCATTGAAACAGTTCATGGAGGTCATTAAGCTTGAAAACATGGGTTACTATAGGGATGACATGACTATACCTGGCGACATTTTCCTCTTGCAAGTAAGTATTATTTTTCAGTGCCATTCTTTTTAACATTATCTATTTCCAGAAGCGTGACATTGTTACAATTGTGAAGAAAACCGTCTACAGTTTAAAAGGAAACACTTACATTAATAAACACTGCACTAATATTATATCTGGTTACATATGCTTCTTTTGCTAACTAGTCATTCATGGCTTCTATTCTTTCCAAAGAATGAGATGATACAAATATCTAGAACGGGGATTCTGTGTATAGTTCTGGGAGGTTCTGTCCCTTAGGTTTAGAATTAAGGACCTGCATATGAACACATGTTAATTTGGATTTCAATTAAATACCTAGAACATTGGGATCTGCAGATAGTTTTGCAAGGTTCCTTCCAACCTCACGAATATAGCTAACAGTCGTTCTGGTTGCACTTGTTCCCAGCTTTGTAGTGGTGCAGATGAGCATGCAGTTGGCACCTCTGCCGAACTCATTTTTGCTCCCATCGATGCATCTTTCTCTGATGATGCACCCATTTTACCTTCTGGTTTTCGCATCATACCTCTTGATTCTAACATGGTAAGTCTTTAGGTGGACATATAATTTGACTGCACTGTTTTGAATTTTGGCTTCCCCTCCCTCTCATTATTTAAGGAAGGCTTTTGACTTCTTAGTCCTAAATATGGTATAGGATGCTGTTAGTCCAAACCGTACACTCGATCTCGCTTCTGCTCTTGAAGTTAAAACCACAGGAAACAAAGCAGGTGGCGACAATTCTGGTCACTCTGGGAGTACAAAATCTGTGATGACAATAGCATTCCAGTTTGCATTTGAAGTCCATCTTCAGGATAATGTAGCCTGTATGGCCCGGCAGTACGTCCGCAGTATTATTGCATCTGTTCAGAGGGTTGCATTAGCGCTCTCCCCTTTGCATTTTGGTTCTCACAATGGTTTTCACCCACCACCTGGCACTCCTGAGGCTCAAACACTTGCTCGGTGGATCTGTCAAAGCTATAGGTGCGTGACTTAACCTTGACTAAGCGTAACTGCTATTTGTTATCTGGAGAACAGAACTCAATCATATTGTTGGCATGGCGCTGTACGTAGATTCCATGCTAAAAACTATAATTCACTCTAGTTTCTTGAATTACAAGAAAAACATGATTCACGATTCCTGAAAGTGCATTCTTTCAAGATCTGCCCAAAGAGTTGATATTGTTTCTTCTGTGCTTTTGTTTTATGTCAATATCTGCCCCAACACTTCATATTACTGGAACTCATTTCAGTCTTTATTGTGACTGTTTTTTCATCAGTCTATGTCTTTATGATGATTGATAAATGAAACTTGAACAAGGAAAAGCATTTAGTGAATTATAGTTTTTGGGAGGAGGTACTTTACTATTTGACTAAAACACCATTGGCATTAAGTCTGACCTGTATACTTCATAAGTTGCGTGGGAAAATTTCCAGTTTCCATATCCTGATCAGTACTTTCAAATTTTTGTTGTGTTGAAAATTCTGCAGTAAGTGTCCATTGTAATTTAAATGTTGACATTCTTTGCAGATGCTATCTAGGTGTAGAACTGCTAAAATGTGAAGGCAGTGAATCCATTCTCAAATCCCTTTGGCATCACTCAGATGCGGTCTTGTGCTGCTCTTTAAAGGTTATTTTCCTTATTATCTTCAACTTGATAAGAATTCCTGCTGCTTATACCAGTTGTTTGCATTCATGATATTCTATATGTAGAGATTTCTATTAATTTAATTTCTTTGAAGTGTTTCCTCTTTTATTGATCGTATGAATAATTTCCCCTCTGCATTTCATTGTAGAATCACGGTCTAAAATTATTGCAATCTACTGTTCTAGCGAGTTTGTTGAATGAAAAGAAAATAAGACAAGTTCAAGGACTGACAATAAAGTAGATTAAAATTTTCTGATTTGAGGGTCCTTTCCTTGTACCATTTGTATCTAAAAGGAGAATGATTTTAAAAATTTTGTTGAATGAAAAGAGCACAAGACAAGTTAAAGGAATAGATAATAAAGTAGATTAAAATTTTCTGCTTTGATTGTTCTTCTTTCATGTGCCGCCTATAATTAAAAGGAGAATGATTTTAAAGAACATAAGATATTTTCTTTAGCAAATAACAATTGGGTGCATTTATTTGCTTCCATATTGAGTTGCTTCTGGAAACTAAATAATAGTCTCTCAAACTAGCTTTTACGCTAGAGAAGTCGCTTTTTCTCCAGTCACAAGTCTCTTATGCCCTTATTATATACTGTTTAAGCTACTGCTACTGTCCATTTTCTGTTGTTTTCTCTCACAATTTGATATTTAATATACATACATATATATATATATATATATATATATGGTATAACTTCTTATATAATTTTGCCAGGCATTGCCAGTTTTTACATTTGCAAATCAAGCTGGACTTGACATGCTTGAGACAACCTTGGTTGCTCTTCAAGATATCACTCTGGAAAAAATATTTGACGACAGCGGAAAGAAAACCTTGTGCTCTGAATACCCCCATATAATGCAGCAGGTATATATATATTACTTTTTATAGACTGAATAAGGAAAGAGTGTAAAATGTGGGAATCACATTTTTAACAGTAATATCTATTGTTCTTGTTTTCGTTTTACGTTAGAATTTAGATACTATATCATTATTCATGTGTCTGTTTGGACCTTACATTCTAATTAAAGAGGTATTATTACATATGATGCAGGGTTTTATGTGTATTCAAGGTGGTATATGTTTGTCGAGCATGGGAAGGCCGGTGTCCTATGAGAGAGCAGTGGCATGGAAAGTCTTGAACGAAGAAGAAACGGCTCATTGCATGTGTTTCATGTTCATCAACTGGTCTTTTGTCTGATTATTAGAACTTAAAGAGTATAGGATCTAGGATCTAGGAAAGTAAAGCAGACAGCAGAGTAGTATCTATCTTCCTGTTCATTTGTACTTTGGAGAATCCTTAGAATGTTATATAATACTGTTGTGGCCATGTTTATTGCCCCAACATCCATAGATCTTCGTGCATCATTCTCTATTTTCCCTTTCTATTATTGGAGGTCACATATCCATGGCCCCCAATTTGATCTCTAATTTAATCGTGGGCTACTCAGCACTCAGCACTCACTGTGATTTTATCAGAGAACCAATTGTAGCGCCCACAATGTTTAAAGGTTATAGGTAGTTGGTATTGATCGTGGTTTCAATCCAGAATATGACCAATCTTTTCTTCTTTTCCTACGAATTGGAGGACAAGAGGGGGTCACACTCTTCATTATATTGCTCACTTGTCCCCAGTAGTATAGCGAAAGATGGTGATATCCTCTGCAGAAACAAGCGCACAATAAAAGATTTGAAACTCTTGGTTCACATTTTGAGAAAAAAGTTGAATGGTTAAGATCATCGAAATCTTAAGCAGCCCTATGCATGCCCCATTTAAGATAGCATCCTAGATTATATTTATATGTAGTCCCTCCACAAGAATTTGACACATTTAGGAATGATACTTCACTATTACGCTTCTATGTATGATTATTGTCCTAATTAAAGTCGTCCTTACCATTTATGCCCTTTCCCAATCACACCCTAGCTCTTTAATCTTTATTGATAAGGAGTTGAGACTTGAGAGTGATGTTTCACCTTCATACTTGGATCCCTATCTACTTCTGTGGTCTATCAACCACATCTTATTTTGTGCTCATATTGATCGAAGATGGCCATTTATGCTCTGGGGAAAAATTAAATTACTTTCTCGGTAACCCTTGACCTCCTTGCATTTCTTAATATCCGGAAAAAGTAAAACTAATTTTGTAAATAGAGGCTACAAGGTGCGGGTAGTTTCTGTGTTTTAGAACTCAACCCTCACAGAAAGAAAGAAAGAAAGAAAGAAATTCCAGTTCAACTCTAAGAACTAGTTATATCCTTTTAGAACCGGGAATGACACGGCATATTTCACTGTGCCTGCCTGATCCAAAAAGACATCTCAATTAATGTTGGTGCTCTACAAGGGTTATCATCTACCGAAAAGGAAGCGACCCCGTAAAGTCAATGGGTAGGGGAAGGGCTTGATTTGATATCTGACCCTGCACTTTAACCAATGAAAGCCAAAGACTAAATACATACAAAACTAATTAAAGCCGCTTTTAGATTCGTTACTATAGCATGACAACTTCTTCAACTCTTCAAATCACTAAATTAATACACAACAGATTTGTGCAACCGATTCATCTGGTTCATCGAAATTAAAGTCAGAAACACAATAACTGGCTTTTATCAATATGCATTTTCGGCTCAACATCCTCAAGATGGCATACTACCTATCTCATTTGTATTCCATGCTCAGTTTCCTCAATTATTGTTAGTGCATTAAAATCTGAAAACAAAAGCTGTCTCGTCATCTTGTATTGTAGAAGCATACATAAGAAATGTTTATGTTGTGATCTACAAAGTTAACAAAAAGGGGAAGAGAAATATGGGAAGACGTTAACATTTCAAACTGTTCCTGCGGCAAAGATAAGCAAAGAAGACTTTAACAAAAAAATATTCAGAGGAAAAGGAGCTTTTTGAATTGAAGGCATGAAGCCAAAGAACCTTTTGCATGGTCTCCAAGGGCTATAATTGAAATCTTGGTGCTTTTGAAAAGAAAAAAACATTGCAAAGAGATCATATTCATGCCAGCCAGACTGAGCTGGTTTGCTCCTCTCATAATGTCACCAAGTTTATATTTATATGCTTAGACTCATCTTTACTGATGGAATCTTCTAACTGTGGAAACACTCCCATGAGTTCTGATTGAACTAAAGAGAAAGGGATTCTTGCACAACAATCATTACGCAGACCATGAAATATGGGGAAAATTTGTTTAAAAGAGAGAAAAAAAGGGAAATATGTAAAAGAACTCACCACTATCATTATAGCATGGAAGGAAGGTGGGTCACAAGAAAGTTTGTGGTCAGCCTGGTTGGAAAGATCCCCAATGCAGTAGTGGAGTGCATTTTGTGCTTAATCATACACTGACACGCAGATCAAGATAAGGATTGTTTTAAACCCTTTTTTCTATTGGTTCACTTTCTATATATATATATATATATATATATAGGTTATTTTTGTTATGAACTAATTTTAGTATGACTAGAAAGGAAGGTCTAGTTTGGCTTGGGGTAACTGCCCACTGGAAATGTTAGACTTGGAATACACATCCATCCTTGTAAATATAATTAAGTCAGAGTCAATGAACTAAAAAATAAATTCATAGCTGAGTTTGATTTGAGTTGAGTTCATGAAAAAAGACACAGACGCACATGATAAGTGATTGTCAATGTGCAGGCATCATAATAGACTCAAACTTGCATCATGACTCAAAAAAGGACAATGAGTCTCACAGGATGAAGAAATTGAATCACTCATCTATTATCAATCCTATAATCACAACCTCGCTAAAGGTCTCAATTACAGCTTTCATTCAAGCCAAAAAAAGGAAACTATGTTGCCTTATAATTGCATATAATAACAGGATTTGCTCTTGAATGTCTGTCTGCGGATTAGATATGTTGGCATTATTATTATGACAATTGTGGAATTAATGTGATTGCATCATTAGGTTACTGCTATAGGGCCATACCAAATATGTCATGAAGATAGATTTAATTCACAATGAAGGAAATTAATCCATTTTTAATTACATTTGTTCAAGTAATGATGAAGCATATGAAGAAAGCAATCTCGGTGGAGATGGTGATTTTGAAATATGAAGATAGCAGTAAAAGCATAGCTGCATCGGGGCGTTGCTACAATACAAATTGGCCTGGTTTCTGCATACTTCTTTCAGCTGCGTGAGTGTCCGACAATGGGACAAACAATACCATCAAACCCCTGGAGAATAAGTCAAATGTGGTCCCCCGTAAGATGAGTGCTTCCTGTAGGCTACCCCTAGGAGGCTAGGACTCATAAGGACCCTTCACTTTCCAATTCCCATAGATTCACTTCCTGAATGTTCACTGTAGTTAGTTAATATTAAACTTGTGTTTTTAAAGGGACACTCCTATATGGCTGAATATTGGAATTGGATATTCTATCTTGCAGGTTTGAAGTTTAAAATTCTATGAAAAGCAAGTGAATTCTAGAATTTACCAGAGAAGAATACGGCTACCTCTACTTTTTTAACGTCCAATAGTTAGATTAAAAGGGAAACAATCTGTGTGGCTCTGACATAGGATGATAGAAACAGTATATCATTAGGAGGAAAAAAAAAAACGATTGAGCGTATGGAACAAAAGGTGGGAGAAAGTAGGGCATAAAGCAAATAGGATTTCCAACAGTGAGGGAATAGGAGAAATTGTTCTATTCTCCCCTAATAGGCTAATACCATACTCCCTCTCTCTGTTTGAAATTACGTGATATTTTTTTATTCAAATAAAAAAAAGAAAAATATTACGTGAAATAATTCTAACAGAAGAAGGAGGGAATAACAGAATTATTTAAGATGGAGGAAGATTTCTGATTTTTGAGACTGCCAAAAATGTGGTTAAGTAAATGGCATTCTGTTTACTTTTATCTACAATTTACTTTTACACGCTCACCAAAAGTATGTCAAGCATACCCCAAATTAACAAACAGTACATCTTCCTAGCAATCTCCTTAATCAACATCTTAGTTATGCTAAGCTAAAATTTTCATCAAATTAACAATAGAAAATTAGAAATTCTTGGAAAGAAAAAGAAAAGCAAACTAGACAAATAAAATAGGAAAAGGGTCAAGAATGGAGGCCGAGATGGCTCAGGAGACGCAGGAAAAAGTGTCTAGAGTTTTGAATACGTGGCTAGCGCATGGCCTAGCAGTGGGATCCGTGGCGGTGCAGTGGAGGGCCAGGTTCATAGTCTCAACGATGTCGTTGTGAGTGCTCGATGAAAACCCACCCTTCATGATCGGGTCGACCCACATGTCCAGATGACAGTCCGAGTAGCAATAGCGGGCCCACTCCACGATGCTCTCGTTCATCCCCACTTCTGTGTCCACCGGACTCCTTCCCGTCAATAGTTCAATCAGAATAAGGCCGAATCCATATATGTCACTCTTCTCTGTCACCTCTTTGCTATTCCTTGCTTCTGAAAATTATGAAATTCATCCATTTATTAATTATTCCACGAGTAAGCAACAAGTTATGAATCATGATTGAGAAGTTACTTTATTTTTTTATTGGTAAATTAAGGAGACGTTACATAATTTACTTTTACGTTCATAAGTGCTCTTAATCAGAATACTATGTCGAATATAGAATAAATTAAAAATAAAGATAATAATAATCATATACCTTGTTTCAACAAAATTTCATCTTTTCAAAATTAGAGATGAAAATGAAAAAAAAAAAATGATTGTTTTCAAAATCTCATATGAGAATGTTTTAAGTTTTAACCACAATATAATTTTCGTGGGTAATGCTAGCTAAAGTCAGAATCATACAGTTAGATAGATATAAAGTTATAAACCTTTTTATGATTTACCCGTAATTATCTATAAATTTGTAAAAAGAAAAAAAAAAAGTAAGAAAAGGGTAAAACAGTCATTTAAGTACCTGGAGCAACGTAGGGTGAGGAAATGGAACCCTTGACGTCCGGACTTATAGTTCCCGGAGGGCTCAACTTCAGACGAGGAACATCTTTTCCGTCCACCAAAACTCTCTCAGGAGACATCTCACCAACCAAAATAATCGGAGAACCATGACCATGCAAAAACTTCAGTGCTTTGGCAATTCCAACGGCAATTTTCCGCCGCCGTTCCCAGCCCAAATTCCTTAGAACTTGGCTTAAACTCTTTCCCTCCACATACTCGTACATCAAGTACGCTCCCTTACCAGACCTACATATTCCAATCAACTTAACGATGTTCGGGTGCCGAAGCTTACCAATCTCCACCATGTCGTCCCAAAAATTCAATGCAACTGAATTTAGGTCACTCATCTCTTTCACTTCGAATTGCATGTCATTTGCCATGCACTTCACTTCGTATGAAATCCACTTCCTTTCTTTGGAAATCACATTTCCTTCTTTTGCTGACGATAAAACATCCTCTATAGTGATCTGTTTCGACGCCTTGGAGTTAAAAAACTGCATTTCCCAGGTGCCATATTCGTTTTCCACTCTTCGCAGCTCCAAATTCTGTCTTCTTCGGACGAAAGCAATAAGAAAAGCAGCCAACGGAAATGCGGCTAATCCTACCAGAAAACATATTAGAACAAACCACCAAGTTGGGTTCCTATGATCTCTTTCGCATGGTGGCAAACCGATTGTACTATCACTGTCACTGTCACAAAGGTCGTTTCCTGTGACTGCACTAGCATTAATGGCAAGGAAAGCTCCTGTTGACGGTAAACTGCCATGAAAATGGTTGTAGGATATGTTTACCTCGACAAGAGATTCTACGCTTCCTAAATTCTGCGGAATTTTACCGGACAATTGGTTTTCTGACAGATCAAGCATGCTGAGAACAGGCATTTCGGCAAGACTGATCGGAATTTGCCCGCTAAGCTGATTGCGACTGAGGTCTAAAGCGACAAGATTTTTGCATAAAGAAATTTCATTTGGGATATTACCAGAGAGCCTGTTATTGCTTAGCTTCAGTTGCATGAGCTCTGATAAGCTTCCAAGCCCAGGTGAAATATAACCTGAGAAGTGATTCTCCGATAAGTCCAAATTCTCGAGTTTGCCACTCCCGAAAGAGTTCGGTAACTCCCCGGAGAAGTTGTTTTTAGCCAAATTCAGCATTTGAAGCGCCGGCATATCCCACTTCCTGTCATCGATCCTCCCAGAAAGTTCATTGCCAGAGATGTCCAAGAAGTATATCTGAGGCAGTTTGGTCAATTCTGATGGTAATTCCCCTGAAAGCTTGTTGTTTTGGAGACGTACTCGGCGCAAACTTCTGCAAGCGCTTAAGCTATATGGGACTTGTCCTTCAAGAGAGTTAGAAAACAGGATAAGCTTGTAAAGACTGCCCGAGTCACATAAGCTATCTGGAATCTCCCCGGAAAGGTTGTTGGTGGAAAGGTCCAAAACAGTTAGGTTGTTTTTCTTTCCGAGATCTTTTGGAATTTCACCTGTTAATCTGTTGGACCATAACTGAAGAACTTGAAGGCGAGGCAAAGAGGCTAAAGCGTTTGGAATCTTTCCGGTAAAGTTGTTTGAGAAAAGGTGAAGAATCTCTAATCTCTGGAGCTGAATCACAAGCTCAGAAATCTCACCCGAAAGAGAATTATCGCTAAGATCAAGCGAAATAAGCTTTTTCAGCTCGAAAATGGATCGGGGAATTGAACCCGTGAGCTTGTTTTGGTAGAGGAAGAGATACTGAAGGTTAGTGAGGTTCCCAAGAGACTCAGGAATTTGTCCTGTGAGATTGTTGTAAACGAGATCAAGATGATTCAAAGAAACTAATTCTTCAATGCCCTTTGGAATCTCACCTGAGAGGTTGTTGTACCCAAAGTAAATCCACTTCAAGTTCTTCATTAGACCTATCTCTTGTGGGATTTCACCCACTAACTGGTTCGAAGCCAATGTCAAGTATTGTAAACTTGTCATGTTGGTGATGGAATTTGGAATTTTCCCCACCAAAACGTTTCCTCCAAGATCAAGATACCTTAGACTGGAAAGCAAACCAACTTGATCTGATATTTTCCAGGAAAACATGTTGTTTGAGAAATCCAGGGTTTCGAGGTGGGAAAACGACACGGAAAATAAACTCTGTGGTAAAGAACCAGTTAGATTATTGTTACTGAGATTGAGGTAACGAAGTGATGAGAGAGACGAAGGAGACTTTAAAACAATTTGCCCAGCGAGCTGATTGTTTGAGAGGTCAATATTTTTAACGTGTGGCAGTTGAAATATGGACAAGGTAATCATGCCAGAGATGTTTTTGCCAGGGAGCTCGATGGCTTTAACGCGATAGGAGTTGTCGCAAGTGACGCCATACCAGTTGCAGATAGTGGCAGAGGAATTGACCCAGTTGGAGAGAAAGTGAAGTGGGTCGTTGATTGAAGCTTTGAAGGATAGCAGAAGCTCAAGTTCTTCCCCATGTGATGAGTGAAGGTTGAGCACGAACATGACGAGGCACATAAAAGTGAGGGACTTTGGAAACGTTTGAGCTCCTTTGGCCATGTCTACCAGAGTTTAATTTCTTGAGTAAATCAATTATCTCTTTGCCTTGGTATGAATTCCTCGGATCCCAAGCTGTAAAAAGTACATAAAATGATGATTAACATAACTTTCTAAATATATTAGTGATATAAGTTCAATAAAAAAATAATGGACCAAAAGAAAGATGTAGTATTGAATAATGGCTAATATTAGTCATCAACCAAAAAAAATGAAAATCATGCAACTTTTGCAGGTACCCATGAATGATAAACTTGATTTCTATCATTTCATATATATGAATTAATTAATGAATATTAATGCACCGTGATGAAGCCAGGTAAACCGTTGAGCTATACAAACCTAAAACTCATAATTCGAGAGAACGTAGTTTGGTGTTGATGTGGATGCTCTTGGCGATAGTAAATTAAGGACAGAGAACAACTCGGATGGATAGTGCTGAAGGAAAGGGAAGAGAGGGTGGAAGTTGAAGTACTATTTGAAGAAGGTGGGGAGGACATGAGAATGAGGGATGTAAGTGAGCTTAAATAGATGGAAGGTGGAAGGGGGGGAAATGGGCATAGGGTTGGATTATAATTACGAAAGTGCACCTTGACCTCTTTTAGATTGATGTTTGAAGACGAACGGTGTTGAAAAGGAAACAGGGACAGATGTTGGGAAAAGGCTCTGATTTTGTCGGATTGTTACCAAAATGCTCTTTTTTGACTGACTCACTGACTGGCCACTTGGGATAATGACAAGGATTTTTTGTAACCGTTGAAAAGGAAGATATTTGAAGCTCTTAATTTGTGTGTATATATGATGATGGTGGACAGATGTCTATGCCTTTGATGTTGTACTCATTTTCATGGATGGCTTATGAGAAGCCAAAATAAACATATGAATTAATAGAGATAAGAGAGTGATTTGGTTTTTACTAACATTATAATCAGTTTAATTATGAACATCTTGTCACATTGTATACCAACTTCAATGCAAGTTTTTGTGTTATTTAAGAGTTGATAATCAATGTTGGAAAAGGCACAACCATATAAATAGGGATTCATCCGAACAGATTATTCTCATTGGATTAAACTTGAAACTCACTCTTAATTTATGGCAGATGGTCAGAACAAAATGAACTGGGGTCCTAATGTAATTTTATTATGAATCGAGGGCACAACTCATCAGGTGAAGCAGTATCAGCTTTTCTACTTCATTTGCATGTCAAAAAGTAAAGTTCTTGATCCCTTTTCGTTTGGACTCTATATTCTTATCTTGGATGCTCACTCTAATAGTAGAGAGAGATACACAGGGAAAGGAATTTAGAAATTTAGAAAGAAAGAGAGAGAAAAGAAAAAAGTGCATAGGTAGAAACTAACACATATAGGAGGTTAGGAGTGAGGCAAAGAGGAATGAGCAGAGGAGTGGGGCACTAAAGCAGGAGGAGAAACAAAAAAGAGAGGGCACAAAGTAGAAGAGAATGTAAAGAAAAAGTTGGGAGTCTTTACGTTACATACACTATAGTACTCGTGCGCACATTCACTTTTATTAATCTCTTTTCTTTCTTCTTGTTCATCACCCTATCTCTATCTCTGTGTAACGGACCCACTATGTCTTTCTCGAAGGAATATACAGTGTGTGGTCTTTGTCAGTTGTCACACTCGGCATGCTTTGCCCATCTCCATTTTCTAGGGTTTTACACTCCCAAATCACCATATCGATCTATTTCTCTTCACTCTTCTCTACGCCACACCTACCTCTTCCCCGCCCCATTTTCTTTTCCTTTTATTTGTCCTTCGTTCCCACTTACTTGATTATAACCCTAGCTTTACGTACGATTTAATGCTATAGAAATTCCTCCTCCACACACACACACACACACACACACACACACACACACACACACACACACACACACACACACACACACTATCTTACATATAGTGACAAATTGGTATATATATATATGGGTTACT
>JASKGM010000008.1:3975437-4015897 GCA_034509205.1 Ceratonia siliqua
GTAGAATTAGTAGAATATATCTATCTCCTAACCAAATCTCTGCTATGCCCAATTTCGATAACTACAAACAAAACACTTTTTACTATATAAAATTCAATTCTCGATTACTTAATATATATGTGGATGTTTGTATTAATTACTCAATCACCGACTAGATTAAAGCTACCTTGGATTCTTGATACTGTCATCATGATCGTAGGCCATAGTGAAATAAAATAAGCAAAGTGCTTGATAAATATATTATGGTATATCTTCTAACATGTAAGGTGGAAATTAAATATGAATAATGTGGGGTTAAAGGAAAACTTAGGTACTGTTACACCCGATTAAAGTTGCCATTTGGAGACCCCCTCCACCGTATATTGCTTTATAATTGAGTGCCTAGTCTTTGAGTAACGAATGAATGCTATATATTTTTAGTCCATATTTATAAAGTTAAATCTCACTCAAGTACGCTACCTGCCACACTTAATTAGGTTATATATATATATATATATATATATATATATATACATATCGACATTATTAATTAATCAACATACACCTTTGGGTTAATTGGGTCCACAACCACAACCCGGAAGAACAATAAGGCTCAGAGGTCAAAAAGTAGCCACCTGTTTGGGTTGGTGGTATATAGCTATATATGTTTTGCTTATCAATTCCTATCTAACCATTTCAAGTTGGCCCCCTTCATTGGGTACCCGTAAGATAGGGACATGTTCATAGACATTTATACGAACAAAGAAAAAGTATGGAAAGGAAAAACTAAAGGAAAGGAATATGTATTAGAATAAGTAAAAGATCATCCAATATAAAAGGGAAGAAAAAGAAAAGAAGCACAAAAGACATTGCACAATGAAACTGTCATGATTAGAGTTCACTATCGATAACAACAACATCTGACTCCTTCTCCGCCCTTATCCTACATTTTCTTCTCCTTTAAATCCTCTTCCCTCCCCCCCAAAACAACCACTCTTCACTAATACCTTCTATTCGCTTCTTGGACCACACACTCTTCTTCTAAATTAACACATGAAACCATACACAGATACTCCCTTTTCTCTCCCAAATGTCGCAGTCGCAGAGGTTACGTGCATGGACGACCCAAGCCGCCCGCCGGTGGTGGTGGAGAAACTTTGCAAAACGGTGCGTTTGATTTGCTTCCTCATACAGAACGGTGTCTCCAAAAGCAAGGTCATGCAGGACGTGCACCTCGTGATGAAACGAGGCAAGGACTTGGGAAAGGCGCTGAATAACGTCGTGGTCCGCCACCACGAAGCATTGACTTGCCGCTCACGTGATGCGCACATGTCCTTCGTTTCACCTATGGACTACCAGTTCAGCTGCAGCGGCAGTCCACCTCGGCCTTCTCATTCGCTCTCCCACTTGGGCAAGCGGAGGCCCTCTCCCCCGTATACGCGCCGCCAACAACATCACGCGCTCCACTATTCTCGCGAAACACCAGTTCATAGGGTTGTAGGACTATGTCGTGGCAGTGACACGTTGGTAAGGCATTATTCAATGGGAGGGCGAGTCAAGATAAGGGGGTCTAGGTCTGCTTCCATGTTAAGCGAGAGCGAGGACGCAGAGCCGGAGTACCGCGTGGACAAGGCCGCAGAAGAGTTCATAGAGAGGTTCTACAGAGAGCTGAGGTTGCAGAAATGGCTGGATCACTATTGCTGACGTGTGGGTTGTGTGTCCACGTGGCGGGTTATCATTGGTCAAGTTGAACTGCAATATGTTGTGAACGTGAAGGTGCAGGATCAGAAGGAATGAGTCAAATAATGAGAATCAGGGGTTTTTGTGGCTCTGACTGTAAATTCTAGTATCTAATTTGAAGTTGCTACCAGCTGTTAATCCTAATAGATGTGGCTTACTGGCTTAGGCTATGATCCTCGCCTGGCGCTTGTGCATAATTTCTGACTTATCTCATTCACTAATCTATTTTATTTTCTTTTTAATTGTCAAAATTACAAACAACATATGTGACTTAATCAATTTTTTAAAATTAAAATCATATTTTTTTGATGGGAGTAAAAATGGAAAAATAAAACAATATTAAAAATCAGATTAAATCAACTGTGTCTAAGAATACAGTTATGTTTGTTGAATTATTTAGCATAAATTCAGTTGTCCATCGACTTTGAATATTACTGACTAATGAATGGAGGAGATGAGGAGAAGGTGGCCTGGAGTGGGGACTGGGGACATAATAAAGGCGTCTGGGTTGGCGTGTGAGAATAATGAACTGTTTTAAAGTTGTTGACAACTTTATGTTAAACTTTGCTGTGGGGGTGGAGATAGAGAGATACCCAGAGAGAGGCCACAGCAGAAATGAAAGGAGATGGTGAACTCATATTTGATGTGATGAAGTGCATCTTTTCAGGAATCTAAACAATCATTTGTATCCCCTCTCAAAGAACAAAAAGAATGTTGTTTTACTGTTTGGCACACACAACAAGAAAACTAAGAGGAGCAGAGATGGTTGTGACTCGTACGGCGGGTGTCCCAAAAAACCTAAGGCTTCCTTCAACCCATGATTAAGTTGAGCTTCCTCATTATTAGGTACA
Organism: Ceratonia siliqua; assembly: GCA_034509205.1. Taxonomy (NCBI): domain Eukaryota; kingdom Viridiplantae; phylum Streptophyta; class Magnoliopsida; order Fabales; family Fabaceae; genus Ceratonia; species Ceratonia siliqua. Next base: position 3,978,008 of record JASKGM010000008.1, read on the forward strand.
AATGGTGTTTAACTGTTCCCTTTTGGATCAAGATTCAAGATGAAGATTGACAATCCTACAGTGGCCGCATCTTTCAAGATAAAGATAAACAAATATCACATAGAATCTGTTCAGATATTCTTTAAAAAGAATTATTTTTATAGAATAAGAAGTTGATTCTGAAAAAAAAATATATTTTAGTAGAATGAGACGTTGTTTTGTGTTCGGATACAATAAATGAGAATGACTTTTGAATTAAAAAATGTGTTCGGTTGTAAAACTGTAAAAGGACTTTTGGTTGATAAAATTACTAAAAATGGTATGCACAAAGAATTTAAAAATATTAATTTTTAATAAATAAAAATTATATATTTAATTTGAAAATAATAAAATAAATATATACATGATTAAAAATAATAATTTTTAAAACAAAATAATAATTATGTAAAAATAATTATAATAAAAAATAACTTAATGAAAGAAATAATATAACTCTATTAAAAAAATATTTGATTAAATTTAAATTTTATAATTATGATAAAATTTAACTATGATATTATAATAAAAAAAGATGTAACTATAATGAGTAGATGGACAAAATAGTCAAGAAAAAATGAATCTACTTATCCTCATATGAGAAGTTACAAAATATGGATTCTACTTTAATCATAATTTCTCATTCTACTTCTCCTTCTCCTTCAAGAAGAAACAGATACAAACAGCTCATTTTCTCATTTTGCTTGAAGGAGAATTCAAAATCCTCTCCTTTAAGGAGATCCAAACAGGCTGATAATGCTTTTGAAATTGAATCAAAGTTACAATTTCAACTTAATATGATATATAAAATTGTTATTGAAGCCTCAATTCACATTAGATAAGTCAATAATATATGATTATCATGTTAGGAGTCTTAAGCTCAAACACCATTTGAGAAAAAATAGAGTATATATATATTAGTGAGCCTAAGGAGTTGGTTGGATGAGTTTGTACTTTTGAGCATATACTTTAAATAAAAGTAATTTATTTTTAAAAAAGTAAGTATTTAGTGTTTGTATGTAATTACGCATAAGTGATTTTACTGAAAAAAATATGTGTTACGTTTGGATGTAAAAATATAAAAGTATTTTTAAGCATGTAAAATTATTAAAAATGACATATAAAATTAATTTTTAAAAAATTTATGAAATTTTGTAGAGGTATATGTATTTAATAAATTTTTTCACTCTTCTATTAGACCTGATTATTTTTTAAGTATTATATTTGATGCTTTTCTGAAAAATAGGTATTCTGCTTATTTTTTAAATAAACACTTATAAAATAATTTATATCCAAATAACTATTTTAAAAATAATTACTTTGTTTATTAAAAAAAATAACTTTTCTTCTAAAAAAAAACTCATCCAAACGGGGGTAAAGGCGAATTGGAATTATATTACTTTTAAGTTTAGTTGGGCCGCGTTAAGATTCATTAGTCAGAGACGTCAATAGCTGAACTCTCTTTTATGCCTTGTGAGTTTGGACTTGTGAGAAGTCATCCAGTTGGCCATTAATATGCTACTCTCATGTATCAACGAAAAATCCCAAAATAGGCCCACGACACTAGTTGTTTACCTTGTTGTTTGGATATTTCCGATGATGACAAAAAAAAAAAAGAATTCCCACTGAAATTTAAATATGTACTTAGTATCATTATTAATTCAAGTTGTATTTAAGCAATTTTAAAAAATTGAATTCGTCATTAAATCAATAAAAATATAGAGTTACAAATTAATAGTTAACAAAATTTTAATTAAATATATTTTGAATTTATAATATATTATAATAAATATTTTAAATATTTTTTATGAATTAATTTTTTATTATTTTTGTATCAATTTTATAAGTTATATAAATATTACATATAATTATGTAATTAAGTTAAAAAATATAATTTACTTAGTTTGTGAGAATGAATTGTGTTTTACTAATATGTACTAAGTTTAATTCTTAAAACTTATATTTTTAGTAAAAAATAATAATAATTGATTCAATGAAGGTTGATTTTCACCAATATTTAACTAACATTGACTGGTTTTATGAGTCATTGATTTTTTCTTATGGCCAGACCAATTTATTAGTTTTCTATTAAACTTGCTCATCTGGTTCAGTCCAATTTTCTTAATGATCTTAAGTAATATCATGATATGTTTTATACTTTTATACGTTTGATATATTTTTTCAAGTATATAAGATAGTTTTAAATGTTTCTTATTTAATAATTCAAAATAAATTGAGATATTTATAAAATAAAGTATCCTCCAAGCGAATGGTTTGAGAGAACTAAGAAGAATTGGTTTGAAATTAAAGGAAGCACACTATACTATTAGAATAATGTTATTTGTATATATTTTTTAAAATTATATTATTTATATATTATTATTATTATTATTTTATAATATATTAATAATTAAAATAAAAATATATAAAAATATAAAAAAGTTATACACACATCACTTTCACATGAACGGGCCTGCCTTCATGTATATAAAATCCATAACTCATGCATTGCGGGAAGAACAAAAAAAGAAAAGAAACAAAGTATTCGCTAGTCGCTACTCTCTATCTATCTGTGTCTCTCTCAGCACTAGCAATCTAGAAGCCCTTTCGTTTCATTTCCCTCCTCAGATCTCTCATCGAACCCTCATATTTTGTTCATCGTCTCTTCATCTACAGCTCTACCATTTCCAATCCTCCCTCTCTCTCCATTTATACATCCTCTTCACTGATTCTTTTTCCGCCGATCATTCTGGGACCTTCATGAATCTTCACATAGGGCTCTCCCTCTTCATGGGCCAACACCCTTACGATGCCTGAACTGCGTAGCAGAGCACTCAGAAACCGGGCATTACATAACCCAAACCCCAATCCGATTACCCAAACCGATAAGCCCACGGTAAGAACTCGCCAGAGGAGGAGAACCACCGTGCAGAAGAACACGATCAGAGCCCATGAAACCAATAAAATTGTGAATAAGGACGTCGGCGCCGTTCATGAAACCAGGACATTGAAGGACAAGCAAGAAGGGAAAGAACAAGGACAAGCGCCAGCCGCACCGCTTAGGGTTTTCAGAGAGGAAGTTGGGCATAAAGCCATGGATGAGTACGACAGTGGTGGTCGAAGCCCCGATAAGGCTCCCCCTGCCGAAGATGAGGGCAGCACAGCTCCTCTTCCTGAGAAGGTGGTTTTGATTTCATGAATTTCTCTGCTTCTTGTTTTCTTTTCCCTTTCCATGACGATAAAGTACAAAGACAATTTTTATTTTTTCTTCATTACTTGAGGTAAGGAAACATGCATTAGTTGTGGCTCTAGAAGATAAGGGAAGCCTGCCTTGGCCATGGTTTTTCTGAGCCTACAAGGGTGCTCCTCTCTCTCCCGGTGCGGTTTGTTTGATTCCCAGTGCTTTTTTAACATGCTTGCAAGAAAGACCATAAAAATATTTTTCTTTCTTTTTGTTCTTCTTATTCTTTTACATTTTAGATAAAGCTATTATAATTTACCATTGTGGCTGGGTGTTTGCCGATACTTTCGCCGGCTGGACGCCTGTGGTTTGCATTTAATGAAACTTGAGAAAGGGGTTAATTACTTAGTTGGCCAGTGGCTCCAGTACACAGGTGGCATGGCAAGCAATGCTTTAATTATTGATTTTTTTTCCCAGTCTAGACACTAATTTACCTCTTAGTTCTGCTATAGTTTAGTTATAGATTATACTCAAACTTTCAAAAGTATCCTGATATTATCATTTTTGTTTTACATATTGGAAGATTAATCTATTGTTTAGTTTCTTCATGACAGATCCAGGTTGGTTGTTCACCGTTATACAGAATCGATAGAAAATTGGGGAAAGGAGGATTTGGACAAGTCTATGTTGGTAGACGTGTTGGAGCAACAAATTCTAATGAGCGAACTGGGCCTGGAGCTGTAGAGGTGTGGCATTATTTGTTCATGTGGTTGAAGAGCGTGTTTTATTTAGACATCTTGGATTCTTTATGTACTTGTTTGTCTTATAACTGTAGGTAGCCTTAAAGTTCGAGCATAGAAGCAGCAAAGGGTGCAATTATGGACCGCCATATGAGTGGCAGGTTTACAAGTATGTCACTTATTATTTCTTTCTAAGACTGGAGCCTCTCCACCTAGGTCTTACATAAGCAAGGTTATTAATTATTGCTGGTCATTTCTTCATTATTCTTTCAGTGCATTAGGTGGTAGTCATGGTGTTCCACGAGTTCATTACAAGGGGCGGCAAGGTGACTACTATGTCATGGTATGTGTTCAGAATTTTTTAAGAGGGATGATGTGTTGTAGGTGTCTTTAAACGTGTTAGTAACAACCTGATATTGCATAATAGGTAATGGATATGCTTGGCCCTAGTCTATGGGATGTGTGGAATAACAACTCACACACGTAAGTATCTAAGAAAATTGTAGTGAAGTACACAGTATCTTATTTTTGTTAATCTTGTAATGAATATTGTTTATCTTACCTTCACTTCCTCTTTTTTTTGGTTTTAGGATGTCTATAGAAATGGTCACTTGTATCGCAATTGAGGCAATCTCCATATTAGAGAAGATGCATTCTAGAGGGTGATACTCATTTTCCTTATTCTGTTTGTGATTTTTGTCTGGGTTGGATATGATTCTTTGTTTTACTAACAAATTGGAAACTGTTGAAGATGCTTGATTAAGCCATATAATTGCACTTGGTTATGTCATTAACCAGACTGTCTTTTTACCCATTATCAGTAGTTGGAGATTACTGTTTTCTCTGAATACATGCCTTTCAAAGTTGAAATTTTGTCACCAGTTTATATAAATTAACAACTATTACTATTTTATTGCATGAAATCTAGTGTTTTATTGATCTCAATTGTTGCAAAGAACACGCCTTCACGATGCTGCCAATATTGCAGATATGTGCATGGTGATGTAAAACCTGAGAACTTTTTGCTTGGCCCCCCTGGAACTCCTGATGAAAAAAGGCTGTTTCTTGTTGATCTTGGATTAGGTAAATACACCATCTTCTCCTTGAAGATTTGGTACTTTTTATTGGCAATGATACATGCTTAATTTCTTATGATTACAGCTACCCGGTGGCGTGATAGTTCAACTGGCCTTCATGTTGAGTACGATCAGCGCCCAGATGTGTTTAGGTAAATTATTTATGTAGTCTCTTATAAATTTTCTGTTAACATTGGGCTTATGCATGATGATGCATGTCTTATTCTTGTTACAGGGGGACAGTACGTTATGCTAGTGTGCATGCTCATCTTGGTAGAACAGGTAGCAGGAGAGATGACTTGGAATCTCTTGCTTACACACTTGTTTTCCTTCTTCGTGGCCGGCTACCTTGGCAAGGACATCAGGTCATCATTGTTTGGAACATGCTCAATTTTGTGTAGATAATATATAAATGTGATATTCTGATAGAATTATTTTTTGCAGGGAGAAAATAAAGGATTTCTTGTCTGCAAGAAGAAGATGGCGACCTCCCCAGAAACTTTGTGTAGCTTATGTCCTCAACCATTCCGGCAGTTTGTTGAGCATGTGGTGAATTTGAAGTTTGATGAAGAACCAAATTATGTGAAGTATATATCCCTTTTCGATGGAATTGTTGGTCCGAATCCAGACATCAGGCCAATAAACACTGAGGGAGCTCAGAAAGTACTTAATAATATTCTTGATTTGATATTCTGCATTCTGCTGTTTACTGATACAACGAGCCTGACTCTTGTAACACTTTTGTTGCTGTTATGAAGCTTATATGTCAAGTTGGACATAAGAGAGGTCGATTGACCATGGAAGAGGATGATGATGAACAACAGAAGAAGAAGGTCAGAATGGGAATGCCAGCAACACAGTGGATTAGTGTTTACAATGCTCGCCGACCAATGAAACAAAGGTTTTCCTCTGAAGTCAAAGAAACTCGAGTTTGTTGTCAAAAAGGTCGGAGTTTGAAGTTTTCATTTGCTGGTGTAGGTATCATTACAATGTTGCAGATATGCGGCTGTCTCAACACATTGAGAAAGGAAATGAGGATGGGTTATTTATTAGCAGTGTGGCATCCTGTTCCAATCTTTGGGCACTTATTATGGATGCTGGCACTGGTTTCACTGCACAAGTTTATGAACTCTCACCCTACTTTCTTCACAAGGTTGGTTGAGTTACATTTCAGTTGACAGTTGTTTTAATTGCTAATTTAAGACACTGTGTTTGATGTTTGTATCTATTATAGTGTATGGTTACTACAAGATTGCTGTAATGTTGTCAATTTTATAGGAATGGATTATGGAACATTGGGAAAAGAATTACTACATCAGTGCCATAGCAGGGGCTAACAATGGGAGCTCATTGGTTGTAATGTCTAAAGGTAAGTACAAGTACTATTGAAGAAATTCATTCTTCAGGCTTTGTGTGTATATTGGATGGAAAAAGTTGGCTTGACTGTTTTGGCAACCTGTTAGCATGATTTGACTTGTAATATTGTGTTTAAATAGTTGTTTTTCACTTCTGTCTGTTGGTTTATATCTTTCAGGGACCCAGTATGCGCAGCAGTCCTATAAAGTCAGCGATTCATTTCCGTTCAAGTGGATCAATAAAAAATGGAGAGAAGGGTTTTACATCACTGCCATGGCCACTGCAGGAAGTAGGTGGGCAATTGTCATGTCCCGTGGTGCAGGATTTTCGGACCAGGTCTTATTAGGATTTTAAGATTTATTGGTTAAAGATCCTGTAGTGCTAAAAAACCATAATACCATATCTGATGTGTCTATGGTTTATCTTTCTAAAATAAATGCCAGGTTGTGGAACTTGATTTCCTGTATCCCAGTGAAGGTATTCATCGGAGGTGGGATAGTGGTTACCGCATTACATCAACTGCTGCAACATGGGACCAAGCTGCTTTTGTTCTTAGCGTCCCAAGAAGAAAACCAGCTGATGAAACTCAAGAGACGCTCCGTACATCTGCTTTCCCTAGCACTCATGTCAAGGTGGTTACTGCACCTGGATTTCCCTATCCATTGTTATTCATCATGTTAGATACTTATACTTGATATGTTGTTTGTGCAGGAAAAATGGGCTAAGAATTTGTATATTGCATCTATTTGTTATGGGAGAACAGTTTCCTGAGCTGCCAAAATTTCGTCGAGATTCTAGCTGACATCAATTTGACCTTGCAAAATCCTACTTGCCCTTGCATCTGCCAGAAGGGAACTGAAAATTCTCTCTCCGACAAGTTTTCTGAACAATACAGTTCAGGATTGATGTATGCAAACCTTTCTTTATGGTCACCATCACATATCATTTGATTCAATACCTCTGCAGTGTCAACTGTGTCAAAATGCTTATGAGCAAAATTAGATATTTCATGTCCATTTGGATGAGTCTTTTGATGGAAAGTTGTATAGATGTGAACAATAATTATTGTGTTGAAGGCATGTGCACAGGTCAGGTTTTTGTTTGTTGATGGTATTTTGCAAATGTGCCATCTATGATTTTCCAGTGGAAACTGGACATTTTTAGCCGTGCAGCCTTGTACTTAGATCCTTTTTATCCCTTCCTCTTTTGACATGCTACTTCTGGCCTCATGGATGTCCGAATTTGACCTTAATGACAGAAAGCAGTTGTAGACTCTGGCAGCAGTTTGTAAATTATTGTTACTTATTACAATATTACTATTATTCGTGACAACCTGTTACTTTCCCACTGTTTGTTTTGTGGGTTCATCTGATGAAATGGAGATGGGGTTGATCTCATTGAAACAAAGGATATGGGCGGTTTAGTTTTAATTCCTTCCAGAAATATGCTGATATCTTATTTTTCGCTTGCAATACAGTTATGATCTTGAGTATAAAACTAGTCAATGCTTTCGTATTTTTCTGTCAATCTGGTATCTGTTACTTTTATCGTTACTGTTTCAGTTTGGAAAGTCATGGTATCTACATGTGTACATCAATGTAGCATTTGGTTGTTATAGAAAAGAAGCTATCTGAGCGCTCACATTCTAGCAGTTCACTTCTTGTTCTAACCACTTTGGTTCCAGTATCCAAAATTTGCATTTGCTTCTGGCCAGTCAGTCTACATGACTGGGTGCTTAGTTTGTTTGATTCTTTTTTCTACCATCAAGCATGGCAAGATGCAGATTTGATTCTGATAAGAGGTTGGCTTTCTTGGAAGCTCAATAGAGGTGACAAAAACTCTTGTATACCTGATTATCAAGGACTTGTGTACCTGAGAGTTACATGAACATCTGAAGCAGGTATTAAAATTTGCATCTATTTTGATTCAGTTTCTCAAATATTGTTGCGCAGCTGAGATGTTGCATACTTTGATCTAGATATGCCTCTATATCCTTAAAATGTTTGATGTTCAGTTGGCCTGATGGCACCAATCTTCAGTTCCTGACATTTTGGTGGTAGTTATTTGTTTTTCTTGTCCTCCCTTGTAGGTGCTATTAGTTGCTTCTTTATTCCTGTTTCTCTTGCTCTCAACGCAGATTATGGTTCTTCACATTTTTGGTTGAAGTTCTATGCCTGTGGAAATTTGCTGGCCGGCACATGTTGGTTCAATATGATGCTCGACCAACACATGTAGGGAATCTGTTGAAGGAAGGAAATGGAGTTTTTTGGAACTGTTTACTGTATGTGATTCTTGCTTCTTTTTCGAACATTTGAAATTTCTTTTGTTGTTTTTTTTGGGGGGGGGGGGGGGGTAATTAAATCTGAAACAAATATGAATTTCTGATGTATTTTTAATTGTCAAATGTACCGAATTTAGAATAAATCAATATAATATTAGCTTGCTTAACTGCATTGGAGGTTCAAAAATGTTTTGATAATACCTTGTGCTTCCATGAGAAACTGTAATATTGGTAGATAAATTAATAAAATATTAACATACAATTTGAGATCCTTAAATGTTGGTGGTCATGATCCATGTTCCTTCCAATATTTTATATGTGCCTAACGGATGTGCTTTTGGTAACATAGGTAAAATGGAGAGTTGTTTTATTTTGAAGACATTGCAAAATTAGTTAGAAAGACATATGAAAATATACGGCAACAAGAAGAAATACAACCTTTTCTTTTTGGAATGAACTAATCTATTTTTTTATCCTAAATCTACAAGGCTATGCCGCATTATATATGCGACGGGAAGATGATTGTCATTGTCTTATGCCTGTCGGACTATCTTTTTCTTTTTTGCTTGAAAGTTCGAGTAGAAATTAATTCTTTCGTTCCCCTCGTAGAACCTAATTTATCTTACCGCCTGTTTCAGGACATATAATAATTGCAACAGCTTTGGGCCAACTAGAAGTTAGGGATTGCTGTCGCCGGGGTATGTAATATTTGTAATAATTAAATGTTTTAAAACCAGAGAAATTGAAGGGCCATCCATTCTCTTGTGCTAGATATTTTTGTTCTCGGAACAGACGCTGAGACGAGTACATTTCTAGGCCACTCGCCGGGGTATGTAATATAGTTGATATGGTTTATAATGATTGGCAGGCTGCAAATGAGTCTTAATATTTGTTGAATTATTAACGGTTAATGATTTCGAGGAGACATTTTATGAGGCCAGTTTTTATGATAAAATGCATGTGGCAATTACATTTAAGATGGAATAATAAACATATTATGATTAATCAAGTTCAAAGCAAATTTCGACTATAAATAATTTGGTATCCAAACAAAAGTATATCGTGCTGTAGTCTGTATCACGAAAAGATCATATAGCAACAATAAATGGTTAGTCCCATAACCCTCAGCATAATGAATACCATGATATATCATGTTATTAAAGTACAAGATATGATATATAAGATTATTATGATTAGTGAAAGACGTACAAAAAAAATGATATAATTAATATTTTATAAAATCTACGAATATAATTTTTTTTAATTTTTAAGTTGTATAAGATATTTAAAGTGATATTATTTTATTTTTAAAGTTTTAGAATTACAGTAGTTATTTTTTATATTAATGAATTAAATACTGGTATCTTTTTTAATAGTCAGTTAACTATTGATAAAAAATGTTGTTAGAACAAGTGCATTAAAACAACTTTTTGAGATATCCATTTTCTTCAAGTAAAAGGAGTATGCACTGGCCACGGAAACCTCCAGCGTTTTATGTGTTTATTTTTCCTTATTAAATAAAAAATGATTCCAATTAATTAAAGAGTGGAAAGTAAAGAAATTGAGGAGCAGATGTGCAGCTGAGAAGGGTAGTTAAAGTAGTAGCTTACGCTTGATGATCAATTGACTTGTAGTTGTAGACTTGTAGTAGCCTCTAGAACGTTTAACGCCAATGACAAGTCGTCGCGTCCTCAAACCAATAACTAAAATTGAATGTATAACCATCCGACAAGTATGAAAACGAAAACAACTAACGAAATCCTATCAAACACGTGGATGGGTTAGCTTCTTCAACTTCTCTTTCTGACCACACATATGCAAACAAAGCCTTTCCTTCCAATACTTGAGGTGATTTCATCATGAATCAAACTCTTTGAAGTTAAAATAAGCATTCTTTATTATCTTCAAACCTCAATGTTTAATGCTAACATTTTAAATTATTTTTCTTCTATATTTTCGGGTTATTCAATAATCTAGATGATTATCTAAGCTAAGGGATCCAAACAGTCAATTTGAAAATTTTAATTTTGGTAGTAAAAATTCATAATAATTAATTATACATATGCCTTGTAATGATATAGGTAAGAAGGGTACAGCCAAGATGGGGAAGGACAGAAATAAAAATAGAAGCTTTCTCGAATATTGACTCTCCAGTCTCCTCCCTCCATTTGCCTTCTCATTTTATATTGAAAGGAAATACGGTAAGCAGTGCAAGATTGACTTTAATAAAGCGCGTAGAATCTGAAAATCTTCCACGTTCTTCCAATATGATGTCGTTGAACAGGCACAAACACAATATTCTGGTACTACCAACCATTTTTTATTCATCTTTTTGAAAAAAATAAAAACTATAGCTTTCTTCAAGGGGAGAATTGCTGCACGTCCAGACCAACAAATCCTGCATCTCATTTGATTTGCCCAGTAACACGTGCTATTCCACGTTCTTACTACCCCTTTGACATTGAAATCTAAGTCGATCTTGACAGCTTATATAAGGTTTTGGTTCTGGTCTGGCAAACCAACCTCACTTTTCGTTTCCCCAAAGTTTTGTTTTGTGCAACTTTTAAAGGTGAAAATCCTGCTTTTTGATTTCGTCTAGTTGCAGAAGACTATTCTATTCTGTCCGAGAATTTGGCCATTTGGGTGTCTGTTTTTTTTAGTGTAGCGATCTCACTGTTGAGTTTTGGTTACTTGCAGAGACTGGTCTTGTATTGTAGAGAAGAAGAGAGAAAGTCAGTTGCATTCATGTCAAGCACATTGAAGGAGATGAGAAACGGTGGCGTTTCAGAGGATGGCTTGGTTTACATGAACGGTCAAGGTGGGGGTGTTAGGGACTCGTACGGCGAGGATAGTGCCACGGAGGACCAGCTTATCACTCCCTGGAATTTCTCAGTGGCTAGGTGAGGCAGAAGCGGGATATGTCTTTCGTTTTTTATTCCATTTTCTAAGCTAAGCCTAAGATAGATGACGACTTTGTGAAAAAAAAAAATACGAAGGAATTTCTGCATTGTTTTCTATCTTTTCTTATATTTTAGCTTTCAGTCTCTGTTTTTGGATCTGTGCTATTTTAGTCTCTGTGATCTTGATATCTGTGGACTTAAGCTTCGCTAGACTTGTTTTCCCATCTCACGTACTTTATTTGGAAAAAAAGATATAGTTGTTTGATTTTCAGCGTGGATCATCCGCAATGATTCGACAATAAAATTTCATATTTACTGGTCTTAATTATTTTTGTAGCATTTATCTACCAATTTTATCTTTCTTCGAACCTTTTCCATCCCCACTAACCATGAAGCTTAACCATTCACGGCGTCGCTTGCCTGTTCTCTATGGCATTCACTTAAGCACTTATGTAGAGTTTATGCGCTAATCAAGTGCATTTTGTCCTACAGTGGCTGCACTTTGCTGCGTGATCCACGCCACAACAAAGGACTTGCCTTCACTGAGAATGAAAGAGATGCTCATTACATGCGTGGCCTTTTGCCTCCAGCTGTCTTCACTCAGCAGCTTCAGGTTACTTAGATTACATTGCGTCACGTTGGATGATGCTCTGTGCTCTGGGCTTTTACAACTATGGTTATAATTTCTTTTTGGCTAATTACCCTTTTTTATTATTATGTACGCAGGAGAAGAGGTTGATGCACATTCTTCGCCAGTATGAGGTACCCCTGCATAGATACATGGCCATGATGGATCTTCAGGTACTTTCTGGTTTCCACTCTTTCCTACGAAGTGCACTCTAATCAGAAAAATGAAAATAGGCCACTTTTCACTTAGTAAATTATACTTGACTGGTGCTTATCCTTATTGAAATTTAGCGAAGAATATACAACCAGGATATTCTAAGTCATTTCTCACCCTCTCTCGGGTTTCTGCATTGACAGGAGAGGAATGAAAGGCTGTTTTACAAGCTTTTGATCGATAATGTTGAGGAACTGCTTCCTGTTGTCTACACTCCAACGGTTGGAGAAGCCTGCCAGAAATATGGAAGCATTTTTAGGCGTTCTCAGGGTCTCTATATCAGTTTGAAGGAAAAGTATGCTTTTTCATGCCATTCTCTTTTTTTATTTTCCACTGAGCATTTTAGAAAATACTGAGTAATTGAGTTCTTCAGGGGCAAGATCCTTGAAGTACTGAAAAACTGGCCAGAAAAGAGCATTCAAGTTATTGTTGTGACTGATGGTGAGCGCATATTGGGACTTGGAGATCTTGGTTGCCAGGTAACTATTGATTTTGTTCCGAAATCCTATCTCTGTAGAACGTTCAGAGTCAACTTTGTTGACATAATTGTTCTAAATTTTCTGTTAGGGAATGGGGATTCCTGTTGGGAAACTTTCTCTCTATACAGCATTAGGAGGTGTCCGCCCTTCAGCAGTAAGAACTAAGAACTACTATTATATGCACATTCCCGTTTCCCGTTTCTCTTGCTCGTAACTTTTGATTAATTGCAATATGCATCCATGATTTACAGTGCTTACCAATAACCATTGATGTTGGCACAAACAATGAGAATTTGCTGAATGATGAGTTTTACATTGGGCTTAGACAAAAGCGGGCGACTGGGAAGGTGTGATTACCACTTTCTCTCACAGATGCACAATGCAATGGTTTTGACGCTATAGAGTATGAAAGATCTCTTCCATTAACATAACATTTGTTTATTGCGGTTTAGGAGTATGAGGAGCTTCTAGATGAGTTTATGCGTGCAGTTAAACAGAACTACGGGGAGAAAGTCCTAGTACAGGTTACAAATCAGTTCCAACGTGTTATCTCCAGTTTCTTTTCTTTTCTTGATTATAATAGTGTTTTACAATATTCATCATTCTTTTCAGTTCGAAGATTTTGCAAATCATAATGCGTTTGATCTGCTGGCAAAATACAGCTCATCTCATCTTGTCTTTAATGATGATATACAGGTAGCATGGCAAGAAATCTTTCATGTACAGTTCCTTTTTTAATTTACGAGTTACTGACTCTGATTTTTGGTTTAATTCAGGGTACAGCATCTGTGGTATTAGCAGGGCTGCTTGCTTCCCTCAAATTAGTGGGGGGAACCTTAGCTGATCACACCTTCTTATTCCTAGGAGCTGGAGAGGTTAGCTTAATAAACCATCGCCTTCAGAGGTTTATTTGCTTTTGTTACAATTTTAAAACCATGTCTAAAAAGAAAAAAACTTTACATCCATACTTATCTAACTCGATCGGTTTTCACCAAGTATGGAAAGCCTTTCATCTTTGTTACTCTTCAGCACCTTCCTTGTATTGCTTCATTTTCTCATTAGTGGTAGGGACTTTATTTCTCACTTTTATCTTTTGGTTGTTGAAGGCTGGAACAGGTATAGCAGAGCTGATAGCTCTTGAGATTTCAAAGCAGGTATTAACTTAGTATTCGTTTCCTTCAGCTAAATTTCATAAATTCTTTCTAAACACCATTATTCTTGGCCAGACAAAAGCTACATTGGAAGAGACCCGCAAGAAGATTTGGCTGGTGGATTCAAAGGTAATGAAGACCTAATTTGAGTTGCCTGCCAAACAGACCTTTTCTGTAACCTGTCATAACAAACCTTTTCTGTTCCAGGGACTGATTGTTAGCTCTCGTATGGAATCACTTCAGCAGTTCAAAAAGCCTTGGGCTCATGAGCATGAACCTGTAAAGGGACTCCTAGATGCTGTCAAGGTGAGGAAAGTGTATCAGAATTTTCTTTTGTACCATACAAGATTTTTACCCTCACACAACATCTCACAATTCATTCCCTCAGGCAATCAAGCCAACAGTTCTAATAGGATCATCTGGAGCAGGAAAGACATTTACGAAGGAGGTGGTTGAAGCCATGGCATCCTTAAATGAGGTTTTTTTCACACTTTCTCTAATAATAACTCTATTACCTAATGAGAAGATTCTGTATTCATTAATGCATATGATATTTATTGGCATATATAGAAACCGCTCATTCTGGCTCTCTCTAACCCAACTTCACAATCTGAGTGCACAGCCGAAGAAGCTTATGCATGGAGCAAGGTAAATTTTCATTGCTTCCCTTTTTTCTTTACATTACCCCAAGAAACATCATTTTCGGGTCAATGTTAAAGCAGATAAACAAGCAGAATTCTTAGCTACCATATTATTCCTCTTTGAATTTGCAGGGCCGAGCAATCTTCGCTAGTGGAAGCCCATTCGATCCAGTTGAATATGAAGGAAAAGTTTTTGTGCCTGGACAGGTTTTATCCACTACCTGCATAGTATATTGTTATTCAACATGCATACCTTACCTAAATTAGTGGTTTACTTGTTCCCATGATGCCATTCAGGCCAACAATGCTTACATATTTCCTGGTTTGGGTTTGGGTTTGATAATCTCTGGTGCAATCCGTGTTCGGGACGAGATGCTCTTGGCTGCCTGTAAGTACCTGCTCCGTGTTCTTTTTCAGTTTCTTTCTTATATTCTGTATTTGTCTCGTCTCTTTAAAGTGTGTGGAATGATGGCCAAGTTTATGGATTAACTGTTACATCTTTTGCTGCAGCGGAAGCTTTGGCTGCACAAGTAACACAGGAAAACTTTGATAAGGGACTGATTTACCCTCCTTTCTCTAATATAAGAAAGATATCAGCCCACATTGCTGCTAACGTAGCAGCTAAGGCATATGAACTTGGTGAGTTTCATCCTCTTGTGTTCAGTTCAGACAAGGCTGGTCTGTAGTTTTCTTTTCTTAATTTTGTATTTTACGATTGCTGGATAGGCCTGGCTTCTCATCTACCTCGACCCAAGGATCTTGCCAAATATGCAGAAAGCTGCATGTACAGCCCAGTCTACCGAAGCTACCGTTGAGATTTCTGAATTTTGAAGTGTGCAGTATCTGTGGGCGTTTGATGAACCAAAGTACCTTTGTTTCATTAGAGTGTGGTGCTAGGCATTGTTATCAGACCTTGAAAAGGTTGTCAATTATTAAGGTTTTTACTGTATTAAGAAGGAATAATAACGTTATTAGATTTTTATTTCGCTTATATTTAATATTAAAAATGTTCTTGTAGTCTTTTAACTTTTCAAACTTAAGTTTGCCCCTAATTTTTTTCGTATTGGATATGTCTACCTACTCAATTAAAATTCTACACCATTCTCACGCCCAAGTTTCTATATAATTGATTCTTTCATTAAAAATATTTATCACCGCCTTAATTATATGAAGTAGAAGTCTTTCATATGAGAAATACAAATTATAAATATATTCTACTAAGAGATTACTACCATACTAATGAGTATATTCATGAGTAAACTTTTGATTTTTATTTTTTTTTATAATTTTTATCTTAAGAAATAATTTAAAAAAATTTAAAAAAATAAAAAAACATATTTTAATTTTTTCTTTATTTTTAAATTCTTGTGTTATATAATATATTTTTAAATTTTTCTAAATTATTTCTTAAGATAAAAATTATAAAAAAAATCAAAATAAAAAAAAATAAAAATCAAAAGCCTATTTATGAGTATTCATATTTTAGTAGGATACATTTGTATGCAAATTAAATATACTTTTCTTCTATTTTGTTCTATATTTTAAAAATAACTTAATAACCATAAATTTCCAAATTAATAATAATAATTATTTGTTTTCTTTTAAATTCAATAAAATCATGGATAAGTTATCGATATTTATTAAGTACTTACTCATCTATGAAATAATAACTCAGAATATCTCATAGGAGGGTAGTGGAGGGGTGTGAGGCTACCCTGCAAAGGTTGTAATTTTAATAAATATAATATAATATTTGATATTTAGATATTAAAATATTATAATTTAGCCTCCCTAAATTAAAATTTTTTTTTAAGAAGACTTTAAGTTTTTAACTAAAATATTTTAGTTTCTTTCATAACAAATTTTTGTTTTTAACTTTATATTATATTACAATAAGATGATCATAAAATAAAATAAAAATTCAAATAAATAAAAACAAAATAAGCACTATACAAAAAAATCACAATCACAGTACACCTAATAAAGTAACATGTTAACTTTATATGCAATCCATTTTAATTAAGCCAGTTTTTTCATTTTTTCAACACTCTACTTACATTTAATCTTTTGTCCTTAAATTGTACATACTTTCTGTTGCCAATATTTTGAAGAAGCTTGTGGAGGTTAAAAAACTTAGATTTCTAATTCTTGACAAATAAATATTATATTTTGTTTATAATATTAAACTTAAAATTCTTGATATTTTTAGACTATTTAAAAAATGTAGTCCAACAAAGGTCAAATTAGAGTGAATTTAATATTATACTGATGTTTAAAATAAAAAATATTTTTTTATGTATTTATATATATATATTTTTTAATTTTTTAATTTTTTTACATTTTTAAATTTTAAATTTTTTATTTCTCTATAATTTTTTGTTGAGAACAAAAATTCTCTCTAGCCCCTTCAAGAAAACCTGCCTCCACACTAGGACACTTATCTATCCGCTCTACAAGTCATGAACATGATATGTACCTATTATTTTACATTGAAAAATTAAAATTTTCGTATTGCAAATTCTATCTTACTATGAGAGTAGGGGTAGTCCTAAGATTAAGATTTAATTTTTTAAATTTAATTTTTAAGTTTTTTATTTGTTTATATATTTTTTAAGAAATAATTTAAAAGAATATAAAAAATAAATGAAAAGAATTATTTTTATTTAGTTTATTTATTACTTTATTTTTAAATATCTGTTATAAATTTTTTTTTTAATTTGTTTAAATTTTTGGAGTAGGGAAGAATTCACCTTTCTATTTCACAAACAGGATTGGTCCTTCGAACATCAAGGTTGGGGGACAAGAAGGTTGGGTCGGTCAAATCCTATAAACAGTCAGATGAGTGTGCTAAAAGCCGAGTACGACAAATCCGGTCTCTGACGTTCGAGCCAATTTAGTTCTAAGTTAGAAAGAAAAGTGAACAATAAAAGAGTTTAAAGTGGAAATTTATTGGTGGCAAATAGTTATTTTTTGACCCTCGGGTCAAGTGAGTAATGGGCCTTTGAGTTGGCCTGTTGGACTGGTCAACGGACCAATTTGTGTATCAATACCACCATTTAACAGAAAAAAAGAAGGAAAAACCTCGTAGTTTTCTCCGTGCGCAATATCTCCAAACGACTTGCAGTATTCCAGCCGTCGGAGCATTGTAACCATTGCGCCATACGCGGTCGGGGTACTGTCGTATAGTTGGATCAAAACCACAGTCCACAAGTCGCTCGTAACATTAGCATGTCTTGTCCGATAAAACTCCGCTGAAGACAGCCGTTGGAGTAAGATGGGTCGCGCCGTTCTTTCTCATTTCCTGGTTCTCTCGTGTTCTACTCCTCGCTTCGCCCCTTCACTGTATACACACTCTCTCCCCTCTCCCCATTGTGTACTTCCTCTTCACAAGCTTATAAAATTGGCATTTCTCTTCTCATATTTTTCAACAAGCAGGTCGTGTACTGGACCGAGGTTTTTGAAGGCTCCTGCCACCAATCTTCTTCGTTTTCGCCTCAGTGGCGCATTCGTTCGGTGTTGTTCTAATAGCGTATCTGTTTCAGAGAATTCTCCGACGACTGTAAAGTAATCACAACTTATTTCTTCCAACAGTTACTATTCGTTTAAGTCCAAAAATCTGTTATTTCTGTACTTCTGGTCATACGTGCTCCTATAAACAATAAATTAATGTGATGGGGTTTCGCTCTAGATACATTTCGACGTATTGGGCTTGTGTCTATATTGTTTCCCTGGATGCACTTAGATTGACGGTATAACAAGACTTCATTAAGAGTGTATTCCATGGATCTCTGAGTGTCCATTTGGTGAAAGCCACGCTAATAAATGTTTCTGGGGCATCATGGAAATTAAATCTTCTCTATAATTTATTTAAATTGTCTTCTGCAGTTGCTTCCTTTTAGCCTCATATATATATATATATATATATATATATATTTGTGTTGTCTTTTACTGTAATTTATCTTGAAGTGCACCTTTTCAATTAATGTTTATTTAACTTCTTTTTGACAGGAAACGGGTTGTTTCAGGAGTTCAACCCACTGGATCTATTCACCTTGGGAATTATCTTGGTGCCATAAAGAATTGGATTGGACTTCAGGTTGTTGATCTTCTTTCTTTATATGCTTGGAAAGTGAATGATCTCAAAGTTAAACTTGGATTAAAGTAGTTTTAAAACTGCAGTAGCGCTTTGGATTCTACATAAGACCAAAAAAATCAATGGCATTAACTTAGAACTTTCATAACTCTGACCTTTTAGCCAGTTTCATATTTTCTGTAAAATCTAACATAATTATACTTGGCATTGAAAGTTCACTTTTCGCTACTAACACCCTGGCAAGTTTCAGTTCCTTTAGGCATTGAACACTAAGGCTGAAGGTATTGACTTACACTGTCCTTACATAGTGGTGTCTATAAATGTATAGAACAATAGCATGCCCAACTCAACATGCTAAGGGCCAGATGTACTTCTGGTCCATGCCCCCACATGGCTTATATGAGTTTTCTGGCCATTGAGAAACATGCTTATGTGCACGTTTTGTGCTCCAAGCCAGTGGTATCAAGTGAATAGTTAAGATCATCAGTCAGAATACTCCAATGGCAAATGCACAGCTGTACCCGGTATGAATTCCCAATTTAAGCTGCCATGGGATAGGGGCCTAGAGACTGCTAATTAAGGACTCATTTTATTTCCTAGTTTTTGGTAGTCTCCCTCCCCCTGGTTATAATGGCATAGTTGTGACTTAGGAAATAAGAGTACATTTTGCTTACATATAACAGATAATTGACTTTATCATGAAACACCAGTTGATTGACTTGATTCATTGATTTTTATGACCTGTTAATACATGATATTATTTTAATTATGCAGAATACATACGATACACTTTACTTCATTGTGGACCTGCATGCGGTATGTCCATTATCCTTCTACTACCTAAACTCGTCAAGTTTTCAGTGATGCAGTTATTTTTCTCATTTTGTAGTTAGAGCTACAACTCTGAGCTCATTTAAATGTAGATTTTCTTACTCAGATTTTCAATCGCACTTGTAACAAGGGAAGCTTTTTCTATCTTATAGATTACATTACCTTATGACATACAACAATTATCTAGGGCAACAAGAGAAACGGCAGCCATTTATCTGGCATGTGGTGTGGATACTTCAAAGGTTTTTAATGCATCCTTGTGCTCTTTACAACACTTTTCAGTAACTAGTATTATGCTAGAAATGTCAGGACAACTGTTGATAGATGACTCTGTTTTGTTATGCAGGCCACTGTTTTTGTACAATCTCATGTTCGTGCTCATGTAGAATTGATGTGGCTGCTAAGTTCTGCCACACCAATTGGTTGGCTGAACAGAATGATTCAGTTTAAAGAGAAATCCCGCAAGGCGGTGCGTGTCTAGTTGTATAAATTCCCTATTTCCATTTTTAGTTTTCTTTTTATTTTCACTTGTCTTATATAATATATAATATTTGATTTGATTCATTGAAGTTTTAATTTTATTACTTTGGATTTCCTAGCAATGATAATTTCCCTTCTTCATGAATGACTTGTCAAAGTCAGAGTAGGACTCAACAAGAACATCTATCTTATAATGAAGTTATATGTGATTTTCACTTTGGACAGACTTCATCTTTTTTTTTTTTATAAAAAAACTAGAATAAATAATGTTCTCATATCTTTTTTGTAAGTGAAAAGGAAGCGCTTATTCATGAATAGGGAAAAGTAAAAATGGAAAGAAAATATTGTTTTGGATTCAAGAACATGAGTGCATACCACTGTTGTTTAGGCTTTGACAGTTCTTCAGTGCTATTTGAAAGGCTTTCCATGAAAAAAAAGGTTCTTTTGCTTACTGCTCTTTAATTATTCGAAGGCAAAAGTTTCTGTTTGCATGTTGAAATATGTGGACCATTTTTTACCAAAACAATATGTAAATTGTGTTTTCTATTCTACTTATATTAGAGTTTACAATGTGTTGTTTCTAGCCATTGTAGGTTTCCCTTAGCAGACCCTTCTTTATTCCTTAGTTCTTTTTACGCAGTCTGGTATGTTTTTACTAATCCGTGAACCTGTTTTTCTTTTGGAATTGGACATGTAGGGGGATGAAAATGTTGGAGTCGCTCTTTTGACTTATCCTGTTCTAATGGCTTCTGATATTCTTCTATATCAGGTGGTTTTAGATGCTCTGCCTTTCTATGTCTGTTTCTCTAATATGATTGTCTGGATGTTTGTTGATTTACTACTTCATTTTTTGGAGCTATGAATGAAAGTTTAAATGCAAAGTAAATTTACTAGTAGTACTTATTTATGATTTTAGTTTCTTCTACTTAATTCCTGCAACTTCAAGTTGTTTTCGGAAATGCATTTTGATGGTAGATTGATATTACCTTGAATATGGACAATTCTTATGAATTGCAGCATGCTTCTGCAGTCAGACTTTGTCCCTGTCGGTGAAGATCAAAAGCAGCATTTGGAGTTGACCCGTGAATTAGCTGAACGGGTTAATTATTTATATGGAGGAAGGAAGTGGAAGAAATTAGGCGGGTAAGAGACATTGCTTTTAAACTGGACATAGAAGGCACCCTTATGACATGTTGGAATGACCCTTCTTATTTCTATTTTGGTGACAGACGTGGTGGTGCCATATTTAAGGCAAGTTATATTCACCCATTAGTAGGGCTATTGAATTATAATGCTATGGGAATATATTAGTTTCTAACTGTGCTTTCTAAGGTGTAGGTTCCAGAGCCCCTTATACCTCCAGCTGGAGCCCGAATAATGTCACTAACGGATGGTCTTTCCAAGGTTTCTAGTTTTTCTTTTTCCCCTTTATATGCACATACATTAGATGGATAGACCTATTTATCTGGTTCAGTAAAGCATATCTGCCATTTCTCTTGTTCTATTGTTAAGTTCTGAAAATTCAGTTGGTATGTTAGATATATCTGTTTAATATTAGAGGATATTAATTAGAAATTTAATGGAGGGTTGGCTATTATAACTGACATTTTTCATTTTGGGAATTGGGCCTCTCAAGTGTCAAGAACAAAAGCTATTATGATATTTAGATAAAGTACACAAATAGATTGCATGAATATTTTTAAATGTTATTCCTTGTTCCTATTATGAGCAGCCACATTTGCTGCTATTTATCCCCTTCCCTGTCCCCAGTCTCGATTAAAATTAAAAAAAAAAATCTTAATTATACTTTTTCTTTAAACTATGTGGTGAAGGGGTCAAATGGTTCTGTGTTATTCCTAATTAATTATGAACAGTAACAAACAGGCTTTACTATTAAAATTTAAACCTATAAATTTGTTCTGACATTTGTTGTGGGTTCAATTTTGTAGATGTCAAAGTCTGCACCGTCTGATCAATCCAGAATCAATCTTCTTGATCCAAAAGATGTAAGTAAGAAAACGTTTTCACTTGTCTTGTTACTTTCTATATAGGCCTTACAGCATAATTTAAGATGTACTATTCTTTTCTTGTATTTTTTATTTTAATATTTCTGGGAATGTGATGTGGCACATAAAATGGTTAACGTTAGAAGCAGCAGCTGCATATAACACATGCCATATGAGCAAAACTTGTATTTCATTATGAGTGCCGCTTGTCCCTTAGCATTCAACCATGAACAAGATTGTCAAATTTACATTAATATAAACTTGTAATCTTAATATTTTTAGAGGACATTATGAATGTAATTTGCTGTCAGTGAATATCTATTTTCTCATTATCAATGTTCGTCTTGGTTGCAGTAGAATTTGGTGAAGTATTTCCACAAAGGGGATGAAACTTTTATATTCTATCTGCTGTAGTAAACAAAAAATTTAGATCATATTTTGGTTTTGTCAAATCTTTTAGTGTAGGAAAATGACGTAACCCATGGGTGGTTTTTCTATTCACATTTCTTATTCAATGCTTCTCATAAATATCTTACAATAACATAATTTGCATGTGCTTTCTGTGATGAAAATTGAATTGTTAGTCTGCTTAGTTGGCTCAAATTTGTAGGCTGGGTAAAATTGAGATAGGTAAAATTTCAATATTTTTAAAATAAAGAGAGCACGTGTCATAGAGTACAGATACGTATTGGAATTACAGACTACAGACGGCTTGTACTTTTTCTTCTCTTTCTCTAAATAATTGTGGTTTCTTATTAGACTCAAACCGTGGTATTATTAGAGTCTTAGGTTGAAGTTTGCTCATTTGGAGGCTGGTGTCTTAGCTTGAACGTAAATCTGACTCCTTGGAGCTATTCATTTTATTTACATCTAAGAAGCATGGATATGAGACACAATGCTGACATGGACACAGTGACACAACAAAGTTTGAAGTGTCCAGGTGTTATTTGAAGTGTTGCATCTTGTCTAATATGAGTGTTTGACATATGTCAGGTACAAACATGGCTTAATTTTTGAAGTTTCCATGCTCTATAGATTTACATAATAGAATTAGGCGCACTTACTAGCATTTTCAGTTTTGAAATTCTTCCATCATTGCCCATTTTAAAGCTTATCTTGTATTAAAATATGACTATGAATATAACCTACCTAATTTTGTTATTGTTCCTTTTTCTGTTGATTTTCTTCTACTTCTACTTGCTCTGAGTTAGCTTCCGTGTATTGTAGCTTATAGCAAACAAGATAAAACGTTGCAAAACTGATCCATTCCCTGGGTACGTATTTTTATCATTTATTTGCAATATTATGATATGATGATCTTAGTACTTGCAGATTCTTTCTCTAAAATCTTTTCTTCCCCCCCCCCCCTTCATTTACTTGTTTTTACAAATATTTTTAAATCTACTGTCCGGCTAGCTCTAAAGTAGTTTGTGGACTTTGTGGTGAACCTTACAGCTTGGAATTTGACAATCCCGAAAGGCCTGAATGTAACAATCTTCTTTCCATATACCAGCTCATTGCAGACAAGACAAAGGAGGTGAAAAAAAGGCATTATATTTTAAAAAAAAATCTGCATTTATTTTTGCTAAGTTTTTAATCTCTTGTTAGCGATTCTAGGATCTGTCTAGTTCATTTAAACACCCGTTCTTTCCTTGAATATTGTTTATTTTCTTTTTGGTTTTAGCATGTGTGTAATGTGATAAAGCATATACTTCTGTTGTTCAAAATGTAAAAAATATATAGAGACCTTAAAGGTCCATATAAGAAACCTGTACTCTAAAATGAAAGAAATTTAAGATGTTATATACATACCATTATATGACTCTCCATTTAATATATATTTTATCTGAGTTCCTCCTAAGTTGTCATAAATCTTATTGAACAGCTTATAATTTATAAAGATTACACTAACTTCTGGCATATGGCTTTCTTAATGAACTCTTAACTTGATAATATGTTTGTCTGTTGCATATGCTATTCTTCCAGATCAACAGTTGTGATATATTAAAAACTACATCCATAAATATGGTGTCAGAAATGAGTATGCATCCTGTCCTAGTTAATTCCAGTGTAAAAGGAAAAAAGAAAGAAAGGAAGGAAGAAAATGTTGTAGGGCGAAACCTTTAAATCAAATCAGATTCTGTCTGGAGTTATTATATTTTAGAGATAATGGGCAGGTAAAGGAGATCCAAAAACACAGCCAGAATCAAATGTTCTTCTGTTTAAGCAACTGGGAAAAACAATAGAAAACTTCTTTCAAATGGATTAATGTAATATTTCCTTGCTACTGACTTTAGGCTTTTTAGATGGAATATAATTGTAATAAATAATGAATCCTAATTATTAAATTGAGTCTATTTGGACCAAAATATCTTAAAAAAAGAAAAGAATAGAAGGACATAAATAAAACTAAATAAAATTTCTATATATATTATGGCATACACATGAAGAATGTTTAAACTTCATATTGGTGCCAAATTAGAAGAATTCTTGGGCATGAACTTGTAAATGAGCTCTTTCTACTATGGCTACTAAAGATAAGGTGATGAGATAGTTGAGTATTATTGGTACTCAGGGAACTTTCTTTTTAGAAGTGTAATTTTCGTTTAATTTGTTTCCCAATCATACAGTAATTATTGGCTTTCAAACCATCTGAGTTATTTTGTCTGGTAATGATTTTTATATGCAGGAAGTTGCGCACGAATGCCACAACATGAACTGGGGCACGTTCAAAGCTCTTTTAACAGATGCATTGATTGATCATCTGCATCCCATTCAGGTTTTTTCTAATGATCTATACTAATAGAAATAACTCTGGCAGGGGTTTAGACTCATGGTCTCTCTAAGATACAAATCATAACCTTAAAATAGGAAGTCATGGATACGGAGTAGTTTTCGCCCTACCTTTTTCTTACTTTTTTTCAAACACTATACCCAAACATGTAATGTTACTATTATTGTTGTTGTTTTTAGACTTTTATTAAATAAAAATTAATACAAAAAAGTGTTTTAAGATGCACATGAGGGGCATGTCAAGACGTTACTTTATTAAGTCTTTAACTTTTTAATTTCTATGGTAGTATCTAATCATCTAAAGTTTGATTTATCTCCTAAACTATTGGCAAATTCCTTAACTTCCTTATATTCATTACTTGTCAAAGTGGTTTTGTTACTCTGCTGCCAGGTTGAACAACTTAAATTAATTGGTCAAACAGATTTTATGGATCTAAACACACCCTATCCTAAAAATGGGTAGAGGGGTGATCAGCCCTGAAAGGGTGCTGGACAGTGATACAGTCAGGCCCACACTCTGAACTTGGTTGGGTCATGAAATGTTACATGCTGTTGTACTTGAGTAAAATTTATAGTGGTGAAAAATTGGTTATAGGACTTGATTGGGTTGTTAATATGTAAAATCTGTTGATCTTGCTTTAAATTTTCATGGACATTCATTTAGGTTAGTTGCTTCTCACCATGTTACTGAATTCTATTCATGTTTTCAAGAATTTGTCTTTGTGGGTCATCTGCTTTCCTCTATTTGTTCTCATATAGTTTTACTATTGCCCTTTCTACTTTTGGATATAATTTTGTTTTACTTTCAGAAAGTTCTTCAGTTTGTACTATATTTGCCTTAGTGAGTAGGGGGTCCCCATCATCAAACTGTTTTTTAAACTTTGGCAGGTTCGCTATGAGGAAATAATGTCTGATTCAGGTTATTTAGATGAAGTTTTGGCAGAAGGTGCTAGAAAAGCTGCTGATATAGCAGATGCTACACTCCATAATGTTTACCAGGCGATGGGATTCTTGAGGAGACAATCATAATCCATGCTAGGCAAGAATAAATGAAAAGATTAGTGAGACAGCAACTTAAAACTAACTTTTGGATGATTCATCATTGCCCACGAAGTTTGGAGTACACTTCTGAGCATATATACTTTGACTACTGGAAAGATTATTTGTTGTCAAGGTCCCATAAGTTCTTGTTGCAATATGCTCTATATCTCCTGACCAGACTGGTTAATTTTTATATTCTTCGTTCTCATTTTTTTTTCAAACTTTTCCATCATTATTGTACTGTATAGTTAATTCACAAAAATAAGTGATTTTTCCATTATATTTGACCGATCAATCTCAGCCCGCTAACAATTAGTCATGTTATTGTAAATCATCGGCTCATCAATCGGATCCTCATAGTTATTAATATTACCCTTCACTTTGTCGATCACATTGTATATCCTACTGCATGTGTGCTTTTCGTCCCCCTAAGCAAATTAATTTCTGTTGCCTCTGTTCTTCAATTTATGGGAGCTTCTAACTACTCATGGGTAGGCTTTTAATTTTTAATTTTTGATATTTTTTATAATTTTTATCAAGAAAAATTTTTAAAATGTTTAAAAAATTCTATAACGCATGTATTTAAAAATAGATCAAAAAACAAAATAAAAAATTCGTTTATTTTTTTTATTGTTTTAAATTTTTTGAAGAAAAAAAAAATAGAAAGTATACTCATGAATAAGATACTAATCTCCTCGATTTATTGTTAGCCAGACAACATGGAATGGAAAACAATCTTGTTCACATCAGCGCTATAAGCCTATAGGCAGTTGGCAGTGCTGTAAATGGGCTTTACCAGTGCAATATGCAAGCGTTTTATGTGTAAATCATTGACCGGTCACTTCTTCAAAAAATCTCTTGTTTTTCTTTGTATTTTACTTACCTCTTGATATTTTATATTTGGTAGTTTATCATTTCCTGCTGAAAATCGTAGAAATGGAAATTTTCGGACAATTCTTTCTTTGAAGCTTGCCTTTATGAGATGCTAGAAGTAATACCTGATCCAGGATTCTGTGATGCCAATGTGGCTTTCTTATCAGCATCAGAGACTGTGATTGAAAGACAGCATATTAAAGCCTCTGTATATTCTCCTTGAGAAGTATTTTGATTTTTGACACACCCACAGGCCACAGGATTAGTTCCTTTATAAATTAAGAGATGTGATAGGGCATCTGCAGAAACTATTGGAAATAGCATTTTAAAATCCTTTTTGCCTGCTTTTCCCTACTCTATGGGTAGCAAAAGAATAAAGGATGTATATCTCATCAATCGTCTCCTTTAAACAGTGAGCTAAGCAATGCAGGTAGAGATCAGTGGCATAAGACATGTTGGGGACCACCATTGGCTGATGTACAGTAAGATTCTCATACTGTGATACCAATCATTGAGCTGCAAAAATAGTGTGAAAAAAATAATGTAAAAATAATTTACTCCAGGAAAATGTTACTCTCACGTTTTTTTTCCATATATCTTCCACACTTTATTTTTCATTATAAATTAATATAAACAAATAAAAGATGTGATTGATAGATAATTTATATAATAAAAAAATAATAATATAAAAAATTATGTAAAAGTAGTGTAAAAAAAGTAATATTACCCAACTTCATATCCTCTCCCTTGGCTTACTTTTTGGCTTCTGTCATTGGCTCTGGATTGATAGAGCCTTTTAAAAGGGCTTCAGGAACCAAGTTATATAGGTTTTATAGCTTGCTAACAAAAATAATTTCACTGAACCATAAAATAGTCCATTCTTATATCACTACTGTCTTGGTAATTTATGAAGTTTGCTAGATATATATTTATGCTACTGAGGTCTTCAACTTGATTTCTTCTATTGTATATACATGACAGAGCGATGATACAAAGAGCTGGATATTTTAAGAGGTTAAGTTTTTTACAGACTTTAAAGTTCTCACATTAAACATTTATTGATTGAACTATACATTAAAAAATTAAGACGAAAATTCGAATATACATTCAACGGTTTTTAACTCAACTTCCAAAAAGATCAATTTCTCCATAACATCACCTTAGCTTATATAGGATATTTCTTTTGCGCTGACTTTAATAGGTAACGTCCAATTAAAGCAATAACTAAGCAAATTGAGGTTCAAAGCAGTCTTCAACAACGAAACAAAACATCTACGGAGATATATTAATTGGATGCTACACAACATGAGTAACCTTACTTTCAAAAAAATAAAGGATAGTTGCTTTCAAGAGAGAAAAAAAGAAAAAAGAAATAGAATGAATGAATGATATTTACTTGACTCAGTTGTACTTATACTCACAATATACACAACTAAACATCTGAAATCAGAACTTACATAGGTCCAGTTAGTATATAATCATATGTGCAGTTACACAACTATAATTATAAGTATTATTCTAAATATCTTATCTCCTTTTTCACAATATTTTTGCTGGGAATTGTACTGAAACATTTCAAAACGGAAAAAGAAAACAGGTGTACTAGTACTACAACTAGACAGTCGGTTGCCTCAATACTATATATACTGCTTGCAGCATCACATGAAGCTAGTCATCAGAAAAGCTCTTAGCCCTTAACTCCTCCTCTTTCATTTCTTTGCTGTGAAACCCTTTGATCACTTTCAAAGAAAGGAGACATGGACAAGGCTCAGCTGCAACGACAGGCTGCCTTCAAGCGAAGGTCACTCTTTGATGAGGTATTCTTTTTTTTTTTTAATTATTAAAATTATAAAATATAATAAAAGAAATCCTTGAAAGAGTGTCACGTGCATTTGGTAAACTTATTAGTAATTAGTAAGGCTTGGATTATATCTTTTTCTCATACACTTCACTTTAAACAATTATAAGTACTTGTGATTGCGCAGCATGCAATACATTATACATAGTCGTTGACTAAAGTAAGTATCTTATATAATGGTCCGCAGTCTATGCCTCAACCTCAGAAACATAAGCCGGTGCCTTTTGACCTTTCCCAGTTGACACTTGACATTATGCATATCTATGGATTTGTTTTAAACAAGTTGGCCAGTGAAAGATTCCTGCTACTGATAAAACAATTTATAGCTTTACCACTTACCATTAAAAAGAAGAGAGGAAAAATGAACAGTTTTTTAAAAAATGAATAAAATTAAACATACAACAGCTCGTATTTTTATTGTTTTTTTGGTTTCAATGGAAAAACACTCATAAACTACATAGGAAAAAGACAGTATTTTTCTGTCTTTTGCAAAACATTTTATGCTAGATTTGAAACTAGTTTGACTTGTGTTGTTGTAGGGTTACCTTGACGAACAATTTATTGAGCTGGAGGAATTGCAGGATGATGCTAATTTCGTGGAGGAAATTGTGACATTATTCTACAACGACTCAGCAAGACTGATCAGCAACATAGAACAGGCATTGTAAGTTGGAAATCTCTCATTCAGAATCACTCTGTTTTTTCCCTTTCTGTTTTCTTCTAGTAATTCTAGTGTTCGACACAGGATGAGTAGCCCAATGGATTTCCCCAAGCCGGAAGATAACATGCATCAATTTAAGGGTAGCAGCTCTGGGTAAAAAGCTTCCTGTTAATACTTTGTTTGGATAAGTTGGTTTATTAAAATCTGCAATCTTAGGGGACAAAAGAAATGCAATATTTTGATAATATTGTACTTAGTTTTGTTTTTCTCAGTATATAAGAAATCCATAATGTAATAGGACCTGCTTATTATATATGGTGAAATTACAAAGAAGGGAATAGAGAGCAATTGCCTATACCAACCCTTTTCCATTACTATTGAATTTGTTAGCATAATGAATGGTCTAATCACTTGTTTGAGGTTCTTAATCATTGACAGCATCGGAGCTAAGAAGGTGAAGAATGAATGCTCCAGATTCGGTGAATGTTGCGCAGCCAAAAACTCTGAAGGGTACATGATATTTTTCACCTGTAGCCTGCTTGATAGGCAAACATAGACTATTTTAAGCCCCTCTCTTTTTAAGGAAAATATCCAACCGTAAATTTGTGAGAATACACTTTTTCAGATGCGTTACGACTTTCCAGCAAGTAAAGCAAGAGTATGCAACTTTGAGGAGGAAGCTTGAAACATATTTTCAGGTATCAATCATTGATTTAAACGATCAAATTAATAATGAACTCATTTGGAGCCTTTACTATTACGTTGTTTTAAGGGGTGGGTTAATATTTTGTGACATAATAAATCTACGAGTGGGAGATAGAGAAGGTCTGACATTTTAATTCATACTAAAGCACTATCTAAAATTTGACTATCTGCTTTGTTTGTGTCTTCATGTCATTTCAGTTAGCAAGGGAAGCCGCACAATGAAATGATGCTCGCTATATTGGAAGCCAAAAATCCTACTATTTTAAATATATTCCCCAATGATAGAGACTCACTTGGGATAAAGGGTCTCTATAGCTATGTGACGGGTAGAGAAATTTAAACCTAAAACCTCATCTCTTTTGTATATTTAAATAAGACGAAAATAATGTTTAAAATCATCCCTTACAGTGATGGAGGTGAACATCTGTATCTACCAAACGCTAATGAACAAAAAGCCATGTTCAGTGCTTTGTTTTGTTGTTTTTTTAATTTTAATCAATGGCAAGTGATTCCTTTCCTTTATATATAGTTGAGATTGGGAAAATAAAAGTTGTTTTTTGTTAACCTTTTGTTTTTTTTTTTTATCCAGACCTTCGGCATAAAAAATATGATATTACAGAATTAACTCATGGCTGAAGGATGTGAATTATGGTTAAGATCAGAGAGTCCGTTAAACAAGCCAATCTATTTTTTTGGATCGATTACCAGTCTAAATTACGGGGTTTTTTATGCTCACCCTGAGTAGTAATACTCAGGAGAAGATTTTTTTATTTTTTTAAATTTAATTTATAAGTTTTTTAAATTCTTTAAATTTGTTATTTTAAGAAATACATTAAAAAAATATTTGAAAAAATGAAAAAATGAAAAGAATTATTTTTATTTTTTACTTTATTTTTAAATATTCTTGTCATTATTTTTTTAATTTTAATTTTTAAATTATTTCTTAAAATAAAAATTAAAAAAAATTAAAAAACAAAAAAAATTAAATTTCTCCCCTAGCAGTAGGGTAGAGTAGGGGAGAAAACCCCTTATATTATTCTGGTTTCTTGCGGTATTTTGCCCAAATTTGGGCCAAGAGCCCAGAACAAGCCAGGCCTCAATGGACAAGGGCCTATAATAGCCCATGAAAAAACAATCGGAGCATAGAATCAAAAGGGTCAAGACAAAAAATAGTTGTATTATTTTATATGATTAAATTTTATATATTTATATATTTTATATTTCATTTTAAATATTTAAGTTATTTATGATTTTACTAAATTATGGAAAAAAATTACAAATTATAATATAAAAATATTATTTCTCAATATTTATGGCAATCCCCTGGAATTGGAATTCCACTGAACCTGTCAGTCATTGTTCTGTTTCCATCTTATTTTCTCCCAATTGTAACGCAGCTTTGACTGAGTGATAGTATTAGGTTTTTGATATAAAACTGAGAATTAGGGTTCCATTTTTTCCCATTAGTTTCATTGGAACTTGTGTCTAGTAATAAATAATTTAAAAATATTACATTTTTTATATATTAAAAAATTATAAAAAATATTTCAAAAAATGAATGAGCTCATAATCTCACGTTGGCTGAGTCAGCTGACAATAACATTGACTGACTGACCTTGAGCTAACTGCTAAGCCCCGTTACAGGAATCTCATGAATGTAACGTTCAGGAACGGATCCCATGCAGTTGGGCTTCCATCTGCATGGGATGCGGTTGGATGCTCAGGACCGTCCAATCTGATTTGGACGGTCACAATTTTTTTTTTAAAAATCTTTTTAAAAAGGTGTCTTGAAAAACATGCAATATACAAAAATAAATAAAATTAAAATTAAATCGTGACCGTCCAACGTGAGATGGATGGTCACGATTTAACTACATCCCGTACAGTCGGATGTCGACTGGACGGGATCTGGTTATCTGGTCATCTTGCTGCATTGGCTGAGACACATCTGAATCAAATTCTCTGATAGCCAAACCATGTAACGGGCCTATCGGGTTTTTATTTTTGCAACAGTTCTTTTATTAACCATTGTTTTATAAAATATATTACAATCATTACAAAAAAAAAAAAAAACCAACCATTGCCTGGATACTGTATTTTATTTTCTATATATCTTTATTTTTATGTATTTTTGACAGTGCTATAAATTATTCTTGAACCCAACCACCCGTAGATTTGACTTTTAATTTAATGCCAAATACAGCATAAATGCATGAGTTTCGTTTCTATGGAATCACGTATCTGGTCCAGACATATTTTATAAAGAAAAATTCAATGAAAAAGGAGTGTTCTGTGGAGTACTGTTGAGTCATAGAGTGCATTTACTATTTAAGACTGGATATTGAGGTAGAGCAACGACACATAAACGGAGGTTGGTTACCAAACTACACATGGCAACTGTGGAACGAATACTAGGAATGGTACATAGACAGCCTTTAAAGTGAAGCCATGGCCAGCAAAACAAAGGTTGTTCAATTCAGCAATATAGCGCATTTCTGGTTATAAATCATGTTGTAAACATATATAGCTCTAGTTAGCTAGTGCTTGTTAGTTGAAGCCTGAAGCTACCTCCCTCTTTCTCTCGTTTACAGAATCACAACTGAACAGAGCCTCACGAGTCACAGCTTCACAGCCTCGCTCCTGACTTGTAAATTTCTCTTCTTCAAGGTATATCATGTAGATCCACCTCTACCTTCTCCTCACAAGTCCATTATTTATATTCCCTTTTCGCTATATATATTAATTCGAATTATTAGTGGCGGGGCATCTTCGTTCAAGAATAACATTCAGAGTACTTGAGAAAGAGTTGCAGAAAAGAATCCAAATGGAGGTTGAATCTGGAACTGGTTATCTGCGGACAATAACTGATGCAGAAGTGGACGATGATGGGAGACCCAGAAGAAACGGTCCGCTTTCTGTTTCTTTCTCTCACTAAATTTCCTGCATCTATTTCTCTCTTGTGGACTCATGAGGTTGCCTTTTTCTTCTATCTTCCCATCACCATTAATTCTAAAGTAAGAAACTTTGATTCATGATTAGGCAGATCTAGTTAGGAGAGAAACCTTGTCAAAATTAAAAACGTGATTTATTAGCTACTTCTGCGTTCTTTGCTGCAGCTCATTTTTTCCAGCACAAATATAGGACAGTTCCGCTCCCTTTGCCCGCCCATCATTACAAAGTAAAAGTTATTTTTTTTAATAAATGACCACACAAAGATTTCAACTTAAAACTTTCTTCAAATTACCTAAGTTATTACAGATTATGCATTATTTTTAAAAAAAAAAGGTACATTTATGATAATTAATGCAGCATTTTTCCAACCAGATCGTCATTAGTTAATGCAACCAAATGTCATTTAAAATCTTTACTTACACTGCGGAAAAGTTAGTATCTTAATTTTAAGATTTAATTTTTTTACATGTATATAATGTACATATAAAGTAATTGTCATTGACCAACCAATTAGCAAATAACTCTCAATTATAATAAGTCAAGAGTTTATGATAATAATTATATATGGACTCAAAATCTATAATTGTAAAATCTCCATGCAACTAGCATTTCCAATACAACTTTTTATGATTTCATCGTTCAACTTATCATTTCTCTGCATAATCTTATCCCGTCTTAGCGATTTGAATCTAAAACTTTAAAGTTTAAGGTTAATAAATAAATATTTAATTTTTGATATGATATGATGAGATTCTATTGAAAACTATGTATGTCTATTTGATGGCATTGAGCACTTTTATTCCTCATCAATAAATTATATATAAATTAGAATCAGAATTAGAATGCTAGAAAGGTTACAGCTCTCCCCTTATTATTAGTGAGTGGTGGGGTTTTTATGAGAATTAACAGGAACGATTTGGACTGCAAGTGCACATATAATAACGGCAGTGGTTGGGGCTGGAGTGCTATCACTAGCGTGGGCTATGGCACAGTTGGGATGGATCCTTGGCATAACCACACTCTTAGCCTTTGCAGGCATCACCCTCTTCACTTCCAATCTTCTAGCTGATTGTTACAGATCACCAGACCCTGTCACTGGCAAGAGGAACTACTCTTATATGGAGGCTGTCAAAACCAACTTAGGTTAAACCTCATTCCCACTACTGCTACGCATAAACTTCAATTTCCAAGTGAATTCTAATTCTTCTTTTGTTGATTAGGTGGAAAAATGTATGTGTTTTGTGGGTTGGTCCAATATGGCAACCTTGCTGGGTTTGCTATCGGCTACACAATAACTACATCTATAAGCATTGTGTAAGTTGTGATGTTTTTTCTTCCTATATAGAGTTCAGAAGATTGGTAAAAGAGAGTTGTAATTTATATAACTTTATTTTTCTACTAATGATGCATATTGCAGGGCAATACGCAAAGCTACTTGCTTCCATAAAAAGAAAATTGGAGCTTCATGCCGTTTTTCTAATAATTTATACATGATCGGGTTTGGAATTGTTGAAATGTTTTTGTCCCAAATCCCCAATTTTCACAAGCTATCTTGGCTCTCAATCATCGCAACTGTCATGTCTTTTGGGTATGCATCTGTTGGTGTAGGACTTTCTCTTGCAACAGTCATCCAAGGTTAATTTCCTTTCTTTATCTCACTTTAGCTTTGGGGGTTATATATATATATATATTAAGAGAGAGACCAGTGAAGTATGCTGAAGGGCAAAATGGATTGGAACAGGCAAAGGAGCAAAAACCTCTTTAATTGGAGGCAGTGTGGAGCAAAGTTCAGCAGAGAATGTGTGGAAGATGCTGGTTGCACTGGGAAATGTTGCACTTGCTAGTGCATATGCTCAAATTGCCATTGATATCCAGGTATTAACATATCCATTGTAAAGGAGGCCTTTTGCTATTTGTGTTTTTATATATTCACAATTGACCGAAAAATCTCTACTCACATTGGTCTGGCTCGGGTATGAAAAACAGGACACTTTAAAGTCATCACCACCAGAAAATGAAGTGATGAAGAAGGCAAACAGGACAAGCATATTTATAATGACAATTATATTTTTCCTATGTGCATGCTCTGGCTACGCTGCATTTGGGCCAGCTACTCCTGGCAGCATCCTCATGGGCTCCGGGTTTCACGAGCCTTACTGGCTAGTTGACTTAGCCAATGTCTTCATAGTGGTGCACCTGGTTGGAGCATATCAGGTTCTGACCCATAGCTTTTCAATTACTGCTTGTTCAAATTGTTAGATGTTAATGTCATCAAGTACTGACCTCTGATCTTGAATAAATTCTGGGCAGGTAATTACTCAACCCATTTTTCGTGTGGTGGAAATGTTGGCTGGACAGAGATGGCCAAACTCGGCGTTTGTAACAAGGGAATACCCTGTGAGAATTGGAAAAATTAAGCATAGTATAAATTTTTTAAGGCTAGTATGGAGAAGTATGTTTGTGGTAACGGTGACTGTGCTTGCGATGGCAATGCCATTTTTCAATGACATGCTTGCACTTTTGGGAGCCATCGGGTTCTGGCCCTCAGTGGTCTATTTTCCAGTAGAGATGTCCATTGCCAAACGGAAGATTGGAAAACGAACAATGAGGTGGTTTGGACTTCAAACATTGAGCTTACTTTGCTTGCTTGTGTCAATGGCCGCAGCATGTGCTGCCATTCATGGCTTGAATCAAGGTCTTGGCAAATACAAACCCTTTATGTATAAAGAATAGTATGTGAACAATCTCTCGTGACCAACAACTTTCAGACTATGCTTAGGAGTAACATGAGGAGAGAATATATATATAGACACAGAGAGAGAATGAAAACGCATGGGAAGGTAGCATGTAATTTTTCTCTTCAGTTGGATGTAAGATGCAATTATAACTAGTAAGAAATGCTTCTTTATTTTTTTTGTTTTTTGAGATTTTATGTTATTAATAAGTATTGTGTAATAAAAAAAAATTAAAAAAAAAGCTCATGTTTGATACCCTTTTCTCCCCTTCATTTTATGGTGTGGTAGTGTAAGCAATTTTCATGTTTGGCTTCCTTTCATATATTCAACATTAATGGTCAGTGCCAAAACTTCATCACCTCAAAGTAAAAGCATGCATATCACGGAGTCGCATTAATTCAACTTTCGAGTTTAGTTGAGTATACGGTTGATATTCAGTGATAGCTTAAACCCTCACTAAATGTGAGAGATGCAGGTCCATTCCTCCTCCCTTAGCCTCAAATAAAAACAATTACATAATTCAAAAAAAAAATTCTTTACAATTTAATCTTAAAAGTTAAAAAAATATTTAATTCCTTACACTTTGTTGTATTTTTCATCTGTACTACTAGGCCTTTCGTTAATTTAAGAGGATATTTTAATTTCTTAAACAAATAAAAAATACCCACCAACAATGAATAGGGACTGAGAGCCAGGTCCGCCAAAAACTCTATTGCCATTTGCCACAATGATCTAGCAGTTAGTTCCCACTCATTACCTCCACAAGCAGGACTTTGATATTTGTTTATAGCAAAATGCCCTTTTAAGGCCTTTAACTATATCAAAGATAGAATAATTGAATTTGAGTGAAAACAAATTTATTCACCACTTAATTGTAATGTAAAAATACTAATTTTTCTGACCTTTAAACGTTTTAATGATTTTCTTTTTTATTTTAAATAAATTACTTTCGCTTCTTCCCAAATCTACAAAAACTACAAAAACCTTCCCTCTCTTCATTCACTGAAGTCTAATGATTTAATTATTTTAACTTATGTAACTGATACACCTATCTTCGAGGGTTAGGCACCTCCTAATAACAAAAGGAAACTTTTTGATATTTTGCTTATTTCTTTCATTGCATTTCTCCCTTAAATAGGAAGATTCAGAATTACATGGCTAACAAGCCACTAATACAGCATTAGTCCTAATTAGATTACATAATCATACTAACAAATTCTAAGGGAATAGCATACTGGGCCAATGGAAGAGCCTTGGACATAGGCTCAGCAGTGTTGCTAGGTTGGGTCATAACAGTCACACAACGTGTTTCTCTTTCTCTCTCAATAAATAGAGGAAAGCAGAGAGGTTGGGAGACACGGAGGTGGAAGGAGCAATGGGAGAGGAGTGCTATCTGAACTAGATTCAAGACCAAAGACGGAAACTTCAAAAGGCAGAAGCTACGTTTTGTAGTAAACGATAAAAAGAGAGTCTGTTCTGAAAACTGAATCAATGAGACTCCCAACACCCCAGTTTGTTTGTACTTAGTGAACGAAAAGCAGAGAGGTTATTCTGTGCTATGAAGCTTCAAAAGTAGTCTGGGAATTTTTAAATGTTGCAGGAGAGCAAAGATCACAGAACAAGTCATGCCCACTGAAACCATAGGAGGAGAAAGAAAAGCAAAGGAGAGAAAACAGAACCATAAGCAGAGGATGCTATTCTTTCTGGGCCTCTGATCAGGGTCTTCTTTGAAGCACCTTGTCAATGGCCTTGCTAATCTAGGTTTTTATATTTAAAAAAAAAACATTTAAATCAAGATCAATTTATTAAAGGCGTGTTTAAAAGACGGAAAATGAATGAGATAGAAAGAAAAATATTTTTTTATAAAGAGTTTAAAAATTTTAAATGAGTAGAGAATCAAGGTGAATCATATACCGTTCTTATTTTTTGTTTTTGTTTTCCAATAACGAGATAAAAGTAGAAAAATTGACGTTATTTGCTAAATTTTAAAAACTATAAGAATTATTCGTAATTATAAACATTTTTTATTTTCATAACTTTTTTCATTAATATCTAAATAATAAAAAAATAATTTACCATGACCATCCTCTCCTCTCTAAGCTTTCTAAACACAGCCTAAGCTAAGGGGGGGGGGGGGGGGGGGGGGGGGGGGGGGGGGGGGGGGGGGGGGGGGGGGGCGGGGGGGGGGGGGGGGGGGGGGG
>JASKGM010000008.1:4025653-4054192 GCA_034509205.1 Ceratonia siliqua
CTTATAATTACCATGAATTTACCCAGAAAAGTGGCCACTAATCAATTCAAAAAATGAAATAATCGTGGGCTTTGTCTAACTGAGGTGTGGTTGAAATTCAAGTGATTCATTGCCTATCTTATAATTACCATGAATTTACCCAGAAAAGTGGCCACTAATCAATTCAAAAAATGAAATAATCGTGGGCTTTGTCTTACTGAGGTGTGAAGTCGGCAGCAGCCTCTTCTGTACAAAATGTTAAGTTCCAGCTTGTTAGTGAGTCAGTCCCATTATTTTTTTTTATTGATAAATAAGATTTTTACGTAAAGAAAAGTAGGGGTTTAAACCTGAAGTGAACTAGCACTTAAATGTTCGTAGACCTTTCACTTATAACTGGCTCCATGAGATTTTGGTAAATAAATAGTAAATAGAATAGAAAGGAAAAGGAAAAAGTGAGGTGTTGGTTAATTAATTTGCATATAAATAGGGGTCCTTGCCAAGAAGAAATCTATCTTTGGGTTTGGGTTTAAAAAAAAGAAAAGCATAGAAGCATTAGTTTAGAAAGGGAGTAGTGATCGTAAGTGGGATGGATAAACAATTTGAATATGAGGTTGGGGAGTGTGGTTTGGATCCTGCTCGCAACGCAGAGGTAGGCAATGATGGTGTTAATTCTAAGATTTCACACCCCTTATATTACAAAATCTCACAAATAACAAAAATATAAAATGAGATTTTATATTAAAATGTAATTTATTTAAAGAAAAATTATGGAGTATATTATACTTATTTAATTCTCATGAAATTTTTAGATAAATAATTAATTGCAAATACCATGCTGGAACATTCAGATGAATACATACAAAATTATCACAATAAGATATGTAATTACCATGTTGAACTCAAGGAAGAAGTTGAAGTCAAAGTGAAAAAGTCAAAGGAGCCCACTTTGCATATTGGCAATATGAAGTATTCTCGAGCAAAAGTGTTGCAAGACTAAAAAGGTGGGAGCCTTTTGTGGTTGACAAATTGAATGTAGTAAAATACAAGACAAGCATTTAATGTTATGATAAAAAGGTGAAAGACATTAATGTACAAGAAGACAAAAACACTCATTTATGTTATCTCAACATTTTCAAGAGTCACTCACAATATGACACATCACCTTTCTTGGAAAAAGGAAGAAGATGATTCAAAATAAAGCATTCTCCTCCATTGTGAAGTATGCTTATGAGTTAGACAAAGTATTTACTTTCGGCCGGAGCATTCCTTGCAGAAGAAAGATGAAGAAGTTACACAAAGATGGGAAGATTTCATCTGCTTGCAAGAGGATTCACAATCACAATCCTAAAGCTTACTACAACTGGCTAAACAAATCACGCAGTATATGAAAAAAGAAGATATGCCCTCCAACGGCTAGAAGAAGAAAACTCAGTTAAATAGAAGAGCTGAAGGATGATTGAAGGATTGAAGAACCAAGAGTAAAACTGGTATAGTGAAGCTCTCTTCCCTCTCACTGTGCTTCATCTCTAAATCTTCTGAGAGTGAGCTGCTGGAATCAAAATGTTCTTCTTTCATATGATTTTTTCTTGTATTATTAAGAGAGATATTCTTCTTAGAAAAATCAGAGTGTGCCTATCTGGATACATTTTCTCTTCCTAGAGAGTATTAGACCATCTTCCTTTTCTGTTTGAAGTTGTATTTTGTGGTTTGGTGTATAATTACTGTTAACGTTGTTGGTGAACGTTTAGGAAAACCAACTTGTTTGTAATTTGGGGGTATAACTATTGGATATGTTGTTGATAAGCATTTTGTAAAACCAACTTGTTTGTGGCGAGTAAGGAAAACCACCTGTTGCTAGTGATTAGGAAAAATTAGGTTGTAATCTGATTTGGGATTAATGAAAAAATCCCTTGGAAGTCAAGGGGACTGGATGTAAACGCACACAATGTGAGTTGAACCAGTATAAATCTTTTGTGTTATTTTTCCTTCCTTTTCTCTCTAATTGGTTATCTTTTTCAAAACTTAGTTAAATCAAAAAAACTTCCAGTAGGTCACTAAAATAACTTTTAGGTGACTAAAACAAGTTTTAGATACCTAAGTCTTAAAAATATTTTTAGGTACCTAAAAGTATTTTCGGACAACTAAAACTTTCAGTATACTAAAACTGTTGTGTATATTCTTTCAAAACCTATGTACTTCATTTATACTTTTAACTTTAGTTTGTCCAACTAATGTGTACTTGAAAAAAATTTTAAAAAACCAATTCACCTCCCTCTTGATAATTTCCTAACTTTCAGTTGGGAAACCAGAAGAACTGGTATGTATCTCTTGTTCTTTCTCTAGTCTCTAGTCTCTAGTCTCTACTCTCAAATTAATAAAGCCAATGTGACTCATATGAGATATCTGTGCAGGGACAGTGTGGACTGCTAGTGCTCACATAATAACGGCAGTGGTAGGGGCAGGAGTGCTGGCTCTGGCTTGGGGGATAGCACAGCTTGGATGGCTAGCAGGCATTGGCGTTATGGTCAGCTTTTCATGCATCACCCTCTACACTTACAATCTTCTTGCAGATTGCTACAGATCTCCCAACCCACTCACTGGCAACAGAAATTACACTTAGATGCAGGCCGTTAAGGCCTACTTAGGTACACACACACACATATATATATATAGCTACCTACCGCCATCTTTTCTTTTCTTCCTTCTATAATGCATGATCAAAGGATATATATCTTATAATTAATTAGGTGGAGCAATGCACATATATAATTTGTGCTTTGGTCCAATATGGGAAGCTCGCTGGGCTTGCAATCGGCTATACAATTACAACATCTACCAGCATGGTGTAAGTAATTACAATACAACTATAATTTATATGTAGATTGTAGATATCACTTATATAACTAGATCTAACTTTAATTTTTGTGGTATAAATTAGAGGGCTATACATAAATCGGGTTGCTTCCCCAACAGAGGTCATCAAGCTTCATGCAAGTTTTCCAATAATCCCTATATGCTGGGTTTTGGGATCCTCCAAAATTTTCTGTCCCAAATCCCAAACTTCCGCAAACTAACATGGCTCTCAACCCTTGCCGCTTTTACTTCTTTTGGTTAAGCATTCATTGGAATTGGACTCTCTCTCGCCGTCCTCGTCTCGGGTAATTTTCACTATAATTAATCTATTTCCTTTTTAGTAAAACCCTATGTCTATGTCATATTAATTTTGACCTTAATTTATTTGTCTATTACTATTTGAATTAATGAACTTAATAAATTGAAAATTGATCCATACAAATTTGAGCATCAAGATGTTACTTAGTATTTACATTAGTATGTGTTAGTTTTGGGTAAATCACTTTGGTGCAGTGGTGAATGAGAGAATAAAGATAAAGAGTGTTTGACAATTAGTTGCGGTTATGATCAACAGGGAAGGGAAAGAGAACCACTCTAACTGGAGTAGAAGTAGGGCCGGAACTATCTCCAGAAGATAAAGTTTGGAAGGTTTTCAGTGCACTGGGGAACATAGCTTGCCTGCTCTTATGCTACTGTTTTGTTTGATATTGAGGTAACACTTAATTATAATTTAATGTAATTATTATTCAGAATCATCAGTTATGTATGACAGTGAAACTTACTGTGTCGCTGCTTAATTTGTTAAGGACACATTAAGATCATCTCCACCAGAAAACAAACAGATGAAAAAGGCTAACTTGATGGGAATCTCAACCATGTTGTTTCTCTTCCTTATGACCGGCTCCTTTGGCTACGCTGCTTTTGGTAACCACACGCCCGGCAACATCCTCACGGGCTTCGGATTCTACGAGCCCTTCTGGTTGGTCGACTTGGGGAACTTATTCATTGTCATTCACCTTGTGGGAGCCTATTAGGTTAATTTCCATCATTCTCTACAAGGTTTTAAATTTAACACCAACATTGTTCTATGTTTATAAATTAACTGCCCAATCTGAACTCGTTTAGGGTAATCTGGAGGACAATATTTGTGGTGGTGACCACAATTATCGCAATGGCAATGCCATTTTTCAATGAGATGCTTGCACTGCTTGGGGCACTCGGCTTCTGGCCTCTCGCTCTCTACTTCCCTATAGAGATGCATATTGCCCAGAAACACATTAAAAAACTATCGTTCCGGTGGTTCGCGCTTCAACTATTGAGCTTTGTGTGCTTGCTTGTTTCACTGGCCGCAGCTTGTGGTGCCATTCATGGCTTGAACAAGAATCTCAGTAAATACAAGCCTTTTATGTATAAACAATAGCTCATGTGGGTGATTTCTGGGGACATGAACGTGTGCTTTTCTCTGCTAGCTGTACTAATAATATGAAAAACTGTACAATGATTTAGACCTGAAGAGAGAATAAATGCTAATTTCTTTTGTTTCACAAAATAAATAATCTTTTTTTAATAATATATTCTAAACAATGTTAATGGAATTTAAGCTTTATAATTTTCAACGAACAAGACAAAATTCTTTAGTAAAGGTGTAGGCCATATAGATTTACCTTTTAAATAATGCCAAATCCAGCATTGATGTTTGGATTGATTTCGACCGTAACAATCGCATCTCTGCACAGAATTTATTAAATTTGTAACTATATGTCAAATTAGGACAACACTAGCAACATAATTTCGGTACCAAAATTATATGTTTTTTTAATTTTTAATATTAATTAATTATTATTTAGGTCATATATTTTTAAAATATTTAAAATATTTTTTTATTTTTTTATATTATTCACACTAAATTTTTTTGATATTATTCATTCATAAATATAAAATTTTTTTAAAAATATAGAAACGTTTTAAAAAATTTAAAAATATATATATAACATAAATAATAATTTATTAATATTAAAAAATAATAAAAAAATAAAAAACCTAAGCTACCGCCATATTCGCCATATTGTAGGGGTAGCTTAGAGCTCCCCGTCAAATTAACACTTTAAAGGGCAATCCAATGAATAGATAAATATTTCTGTTTAATTTATTGTTTTAATTTACTTGTGTCAATATACATTACTCAAAGAATTGTTTTTAAAGTTAGAATTGCATGCTTCTCGTTGTATAGAAAACGGATTATTGTACCATCAATTGTTAATTAAACAGTTTTATTTTGTACAATTAATTGAATTTAGCAACACAAGATTCTGGAACACCGAAAGTTGGAAGTAATGTCTCCACTCTTACCCCCCCCCCCACTATGGTTGTAGATCATTGCTGATAATCAATAAATTATAAAATAATAATAAAAAAAATAATATATGTGAGAAAAGAATAAAATAAAATAAATAATATTATTCACAATATTAAAGGAATAATTATATTTTTATACTATCACTTTCATATTTTTTTATATTTATATTTATATTATTAATTTATTATAAAATAATAATAATAATAATAAATATGTAAAAATATTTTTAAAAAATTAATGTAAAAATAACCCAGTTAGAAGGTATAAAGTGTCAAATCAAATAGCAAGCACCTAAGATGGGAGGAGATATGAAATGTCAAGTCAAGATAAGCAAGCACCTCCATAATTCTTAATTTCTCGTTGACCCCAGAGTTTTGTGGTCATGAATGGGCTAGGGCAACAATTCACCCTCTTTTTCAGAAATGTGGGGTCCTGGGTATCCCCGTTATTTGCAAAAGTGGCTATCCCTTTGTCAGAAAAGGAATGTATTATTGCACTATAGTTTTGCCAGTTAACCATATAAGTGATCCTGGTGAGAGCCAGAGGTGACTCTTGAGTTTGTGTTGTTGAAGGTTTCACTACCTCCCCTCACCCTGTCCTTCCCATTTGGGACCTTTCACTTTGCACTATCTTCATTCATCCTGAGAATTGCGCCTACCGAGAAGGGATCTAATTAAATGGACGTTGAACAGGGCAGGAGGACTCATACTCATCATATCGATCACGAGGTGGACGAAGATGGGATACCAAAAAGGACCGGTCAGCTAATTTCTCTTTCGTTTTCTCTCTCAAATCAAAACTTCCTGCATCTAATTCTCTCATCTCTTTTCTTTTTTCTCCCCATTCTCCAGCTCCTGCTTCTTATGCGTGTCCCTATATTATCGTTTTCTAGAGAAATGATTGCATGATAATTAAGCTGGAAAGGTCTTATTACTTCATTAGAAATAAACAAGAGAGACCAAATGAAAACGTTCAACAGGAAGCATCTGCAAGAAGATTGCAGGAAGAGACCACCTCCCCCATACAAGCCTGCTTTTAAAAGAGTAGAATATTGCTAAGGCTTATAT
Source organism: Ceratonia siliqua (assembly GCA_034509205.1). Classification (NCBI taxonomy): domain Eukaryota; kingdom Viridiplantae; phylum Streptophyta; class Magnoliopsida; order Fabales; family Fabaceae; genus Ceratonia; species Ceratonia siliqua. The sequence goes on from JASKGM010000008.1 coordinate 4,031,909, forward strand.
TTCCTATTTAGCCTTTCACCTTTGCTATGGGACTACAGATACACTAACATTCATGTTATTGTAAATATAGTGATTGCCTCGTGTTTGTGGCTTTGTGCTTTTCCTTCATCTTTGGCTATGAAGGATTAATGATCTTTTGCTGAAAGGGTAACTTTACAACTTTGATTTCTTACCTACAAATATGTCAAGATATATATTTCCCCCATATAAGTCTCTTTGTGTTTGGGTTGGGACATTTAAAGCAGGTTTGTCTTGAGCATCGGCAAACTATGGCCATATCTGAGTTACATTAATATCTTAGATGAAGTCATGCATGCCGTTTTATTTTTAGCCAAAAGATATTCTCTGCGTTAGTATAATATATTTAGAGAAGTCAAAATTTAATAATTTTCTTTAGAATTTGGTTTGATAGAAAAAATTGAGAATTGATGAGACAGTATAAAGGTGAAATTTGGTGGAGGAGATGTTACAAGTGGAGTTGATGGATGCAGGGAATGTGTTAACGGCTAGCACGCACATAGTGACGGTAGTGGTGGGGGCAGGAGTGCTGGCCCTGGCATGGGCCATGGCGCAACTAGGATGGATCGCAGGCATAAGCGTTATGGTCCTCTTTTCATGCATCTCAATGTATACTTACAATCTCATAGCAGATTGCTACAGATATCCAGACCCACTCACTGGCAAGAGAAATTACAGTTACATGCAGGCCGTCAAGGCTTACTTAGGTAAAATCAATGAATTCTAGCTCACCCAACAAATTAAAGGAATATTACGTATTTATTCAAATTTTAAATTCTTATAAACCTTAACAAAACTGAGAATTTCCCTTGAATTAATAAATGACAATTAGGTGGAAGAATGCACTTGGCTTGTGGATTGGTCCAATATTCGAAGCTCGCTGGGATTACAGTCGGCTATACGATAACAACGTCTACAAGCTTAGTGTTGGTCCCAACCTTAATTATATATCTAATTCGAATATTATATGTAGAAAACACTAATAAGTTCAATATAGTGTATTTTTTAATTAATTAATTAACGTGGCAGGGCTATAAAGAAATCAGGTTGCTTCCACAGAAGAGGCCATCAAGCTTATTGCAAGTTTTCCAACAATCCGTACATGGTGGGTTTTGGGATCCTGCAAATATTCTTGTCCCAAATCCCAAACTTCCACGAGCTAACATGGCTCTCAACCATTGCTTGTATCACCTCTTTTGGTTATGCTTTCATTGCAAGTGGCCTTTCTCTCGCTGTCCTCATATCAGGTAATTAATTAATACAATTTTCCATCTCTTCAAATTACAATTGTCGTAGGAAAATAGTTCAAGTAAGGCGGTTAACCCATTTGGGTGTGAACAGGGGAAGGAAAGCACACCAGTCTAACGGGAACAGAGGTAGGGCCGGAACTATCTGAAGAAGATAAAGTTTGGAGGGTTTTCAGTGCAATGGGAAACATAGCGCTTGCTTGCTCTTATGCTACTGTTGTTTTTGATATTATGGTAAGGCAGACTATTTATTTATAATTAAGCTCTTACTAAGTTACAACATTTTTTTTATAGTATATTTTTATTTTTATTTTTTTATATTATTTAGGCTATTTTCTTTGTATGATAATTTTTTAATTTACTTCTCATTTAAACAGTATTTTTGGAAAAAAAAATTTTACTGTTAAAAAAAAAAGTAAAAAGTTTTCAAACATAAAAAATAGTTCAAGTAGTATAAAATTAAAAAAAAAAAGTTATGAAAAATAAAAACAAAAAAATACTAGGTGTATGAAAAAAATGACGTAACCACCGTTATAAATTTAGAATCGAGAAATGTTGTTAGTGTTGAAATTGTGCTAGTATATGATAGTGCAAGATATATGAGATAGGAGAATTTAGAAGGAGAGAGTTGATAAAATATTAAAAAATTGTAATACAATTAATTATTGAAAGAAATAGCTTAGTATAACTTGATCGTGCTATGTTTTTTCATTGCATACTTTAAATGCTCAAAAGCATTCAATTTATATACATGGATGAAACAATGCCATTTAATGCTATGAACAAGCATGACATAGGGGTGGCTATAGAGTTGGCTAAAATGAGATTTATGGATGGCTAAATATTACTTACAATATGATATTGCGCCATTTAATTAGCCACTAATGTTGACTTTCTTTACTAATTTTTCTTTCTTGTTTTTCACATTCATATTGTGTGTTTGAATACTATAAATGATGTTACATCAAATTTTTTTAACTAACCTATCTTTTAATTTTTAGAGATATACTTTCATAAATGAACATCACTTGTCAATGGATGAATATTTAGTTATATCCCTGCTTTGTTTAGGACACATTAAAGTCATCTCCACCAGAAAACAAACAGATGAAAAAGGCTAACGTGATAGGGATCACAGCAATGACAGTACTCTTCCTCTCATGCGGTGGCCTCGGCTATGCTGCTTTCGGGGATCACACACCCGGCAACATCCTCACCGGCTTCGGATTTTATGAGCCCTTCTGGTTGGTGGACTTGGGAAATATATTCATTGTCATCCACATTTTGGGCGCATATCAGGTTACTTATAATTGTATCATCCACGTTATTGTTCTGTTATATATGTCTGGATTATAATGTGTCTGATATGAGAAATTAATATTCTGTGACAGCTGATGGCTCAAGTACTTTTTCTTATAGTTGAAATGGGTGCTAAGAAGATGTGGCCACAGTCAGGTTTCATTAACACAGAATACCCACTCAGAATGGGCAGTGTAGGATTCAGTTTCAACATGTTTAGGCTAGTTTGGAGGACAGTGTTTGTGATATTGGCCACAATTATCGCGATGGCAATGCCATTTTTCAATGAGTTTCTTGCCTTGCTTGGAGCAATTGGGTTCTGGCCTCTCATTGTGTTTTTCCCTGTACAAATGCACATTGCCCAGAAACAGATAAGAAAACTATCATTCAAGTGGTGTATGATGCAACTATTGAGCTTTGCGTGCTTCATTGTTTCAGTGGCCGCAGCAGCTGGTTCCATTCATGGAATTAACAAGAATCTCCGCAAGTACAAGCTCTTCATGTATAAACAATAGCTCACTCTTGAGGGAGAGCTAGTGTTTGGCTAAGCAGTTTCTGTCTTTATCATTCATTAATAATATCGCAGGGGAACAGGTGGGAGGCACTCAAGTGTCCCCCACCTGATTCTCTTATCTCTCTGTCTCTTCCCTAGTGTGTCTAAATTCCACCTCTGTATTTACATGTTGTTCTACAGTAATTTCAAGTTTTAACCCAAGGACTCCTGCTGACGACAATTTCATCCACCACGACTTGAGCATTCCCAATCAAATAAGATGAAAATGGAAAAGAATCATTTACAACAGATATTAATCTGACCTTTTCTACTTTGAAATGTTGCACTTGTCCTGTTGCCAAGTGCTTATGACTGAGCTTGTTAATTTATTTTGGTAAATCAACGGGGCCCTTACATAACCACACTTGGGAGCCCCTACAACATCATGCAGCAGCAGCAACAGGCCGGGCGGTGAGACCATCTTTTCAGCCCAAAATCAGCAACAAAGGATGCGGCCCATTCCTAGTTATGAGTGAAACCTCCCAAGTCCCACTCAATGCCCTCTCAAAATTCTCTACTTGGAAACAAAATAACCAAATCTTAACAAAGAAAATATGAGTAGTAGCTTGACTTGAGAGATGTTTTAGAGGAGTTGGCACCTTCTTTGACTTAAATGTAGTAAAATCTTCCAGAAGAAACAAACTTATTAAAACCATAACTCGTAAGTACTTTTCAATTGTGTCCAATCTTCCACATATCAGCTCCTAATATCGTTGACCGTCCCACTGGTGTGTGGACTTTAAATATTAGCGTACATAAATATCAATCAAACCATGTTGTAGATATGTTATAATAGTCAAATTGGTTCTTCCAAGTGTGGACTTTAAATTGGAAATTAGAAGTTGGGTAAAATAAAAGAGAGTAAATTAATGATTTGATGGGAAGGAGTAGAAAGTGAGAGCCCATGTAGTTGAATGGAATCAGAATGTATACTTTTTTGAACAAAACCTAAGGCCTGCTAGAATATAAAAGTCATAATGTGAACCATCCTAACTACTACTTGCCATTTTCATCATCACTAATCTGAATTGACTCTTGAGTCTTAAGAGAGACGAGTTTTGGTTTAGAGTGTTGGACAGAATGGGCAGCAGCCTCCTCCATTTCTCCTCCTGTTAGGTTAGGATTTTCTTGAGTGGTTGTAGCCAAGCCAATCCGGATCAAACTCGCACTCACCTACCGTGAATTACTCAGCAATAGCTATCCGCCTCTTAGGGAGAGTCCAGGCTTATTATTCCCGTGAATTACATGTCTGCCCTCGTGTCTTAACTCCGCTAAATCAACACTTTTCCAACTGTATTGCACAGTTTCTCAGCCCACGAGAAAATTGAAGGTTGGATGGGATCACAATTCACAGCCCCATGTTTACAAACCCCCAATCTTTTGTTTCTAATCCCTTAATACCAAATGTTTGTTTATTTACCAAAATATATTTAATGTTTTATTAAAAATATTAAACCTAAAAATAATAACATTCCAGTTTAAATAAATTAAATAAAACTAAGTTATATATATGCTAAATAACTAGTAATAATAGTACATTATTGAATTTTTAATTTAATAAATAAATTATTAAGATAAGAATTCTAAAATATATTTAATAACAAAAATTTTAATTTATTACTTAAATTATCCATAAAATATACATGATCTACTATCTTAACTAAAAAAGTTGATATTATGATTTTATCTAATACTTATGTAGTAAGTAATGATATTTATATACTACTTTTTCTTATAATTAATAATTGCATATTATTTTTTTTACATCTTCTTTATATTTTATTTTTAATTATTAATATATTATAAAGATAATAATAATAGATGATAAATAATATATTTAAGAGGATGTATAAAAGTGATGTAAGAAAAGAATAATAATATTTATACATTACTTTTTCAATATCATTACTCTTCTTATTATATTTATTATTTAATTATTATTATTTATTATTATTATTATTTTATAATATATTAATAATTAAAATAAGAACAATGACATGCAAAAAAAAAAATGGTTTGTGTAATTTTAACCAACCTATTCTATTGTTAAGAATGGGCCCACAAATATTGTAAACTAATGTTGATATGCCTTTTAACTCTCCGGACTCCGTGTTTGAACAAACCACTTATAGTTGACCATTCATAAATCAATGCTTCCGTCACTGAATTGTAATTGTTTCTCTAATCGCCCCATTTGCTTATAAATTTTCTATAATTCTCCGATACAGCAGAACCGTCTCTGACTCCCATCTCCCCATGTTTGAATTCTGACCGTTGGTTTTGCCATAATTTCCCGGCAAAATTCCCAATCGGAGTAACGAACTGGAACCTCTCAAATGTCAATAATGCCCCGGTATCTCTTCAAATTCCAACTTTACTTCTTCCTCTCCCTCAGCGTCTCACTACCCTCCCAAGTAAATTCGCAAACCACAAGCGCAGAAAAAACAATCCTGCTCAACTTTAAACACCAACTAGGCGAATCAACGTCGCTTCAATCATGGAACTCATCATCCTCACCCTGCGATTGGCCGGAGATACGCTGCGTTGATGGTGCGGTCACCGAGGTTCTCCTCTCCAACAAAAGCATCACCCAGAAGCTCCCGGGAACGATCTGCAACCTCAAGAAGCTGAACAAGCTCGACCTCTCAAACAATGACATCCCTGGAGAGTTCCCAAGATTCTTGTACAACTGCTCTAACCTCCAATTCCTTGACCTGTCCCAGAACTACTTCGTCGGTCCAATACCGGACGACATTGACCGACTCAATACTCTATGGTTCTTAAACCTTGGTTCCAACAATTTCTCCGGTGATGTCCCGGGGGCGATCGGGAGACTCTCAGAGTTACAAACTCTGAACCTCTACCAAAATGAGTTTAACGGCACGTTTCCTAAGGAAATCGGGAGCTTATCCAATCTCGAAGTCCTCGGTTTGGCCTACAATGACAAGTTTGTGCCAATGGCGATTCCATCAGAGTTTGGGAACTTGAGAAATTTGACGTTCATGTGGATAACACGGTCCAATTTAATCGGAGAGATCCCTGAAAGTTTTGCTAATCTTACGAGTCTTGTGCAATTGGATTTGTCACTCAACAGTTTGACAGGCAGCATCCCCAGTAGTCTGTTCTCGCTCAGGAATTTACAATTTTTGTATCTATACCACAATAGATTGTCTGGTGGGTTACCCAGTTCGGTCCAGGCCTTGAATTTGGTTCAAGTTGATTTGGCAATGAACAATTTGACAGGTCCGATACCTGAAGATTTTGGAAAGTTGGAGAATTTGAGGGTACTGAATCTGTATATGAATCAATTATCTGGTCAGATTCCGAGGAGTTTAGGCCTAATCCAAACGCTAAAGGACTTGAAGGTTTTTAGCAATAAGTTGAATGGAACTTTGCCCTCAGAATTAGGCCTATATTCAAAGCTTGAAGCGTTTGAAGTTGCAGACAATCAACTGAGTGGTGGGTTGCCTGAACATTTATGTGCCGGTGGTGCTTTGCAAGGTGTGATTGCTTTTTCTAACAATCTTAGGGGAGACTTGCCGGGATCACTTGGAAATTGTACTACTCTGCGCACTGTTCAGCTTTTCAAAAACAATTTTTCTGGTGAGGTTCCTTTGAGTCTCTGGACTTCCACGAGCCTATCAACCTTGATGTTAAGCCAAAACTCATTTTCTGGTCAACTTCCAAGTAAACTAAGTTGGAATATGTCGAGACTGGAGATCAGAAACAACGAGTTTTCAGGTCAGATATCTCTTGGAATTTCTTCCGCTGTAAACTTAGTAGTTTTTGATGCAAGAAACAATCTGCTTTCCGGTGAAATTCCAAGGGAATTGACGGGTCTTTCACGGCTTAATTCTCTCATGCTTGACGGCAATCAACTTTCCGGTGCACTTCCACCGGAGATAGTCTCCTGGCAATCACTGAATACTTTAACTCTCTCAAGAAACAACTTTTCCGGGCAAATTCCGGTAGCTATGGGTAATCTCCCTGTCCTCGTTTACTTGGACTTATCTGAAAATGATATCTCTGGTAAAATCCCACCTCAGCTTGGCAAATTGAAGCTTATTTTTCTCAACTTGTCCTCGAACAAGCTTTCTGGGAACATTCCAGATGAGTTTAATAACCTTGCATATGAAAACAGTTTCTTAAACAATACTAATCTATGTGCTGATAATCCAAATCTCAACCTTTCAAGCTGCTTGACCAAAACCCCACACCCAAACAAATCGTCTTCCAAATTCCTTGACTTGATTCTTGTTCTCACCATCATTGTGTTGCTAGCCACTGCCTCACTGGTCTTCTATAAGTTAAAAGACAAGTGGGGCAAGAAGAATTGTGGGCGTAACATTTCAACATGGAGGCTTACTTCATTCCAGAGGCAAGATCTCATGGAATGGGATCTCTTCTCGAACCTGACAGATGATAACGTTATTGGAAGTGGGGGCTTTGGGAAAGTTTACCGGATTGCCTCCAATCGTCCAGGTGAATATGTTGCTGTAAAAAGGATCTGGAATAAAAAAAATTTAGATGACAAGATGGATAAAGAATTTATGGCTGAGGTTGAAATCCTGGGCACGATTCGACATTCCAATATAGTGAAGCTGTTGTGTTGCATTTCAACTGAAAACTCGAAGCTCCTTGTCTATGAATACATGGAAAATCAGAGCCTGGACAGATGGCTTCATGGAAAGAAAAGAACATCAGCTGCTGGGTTGAGTTTACCTAACAATCATCTTGTTTTGAAATGGCCAACGAGGTTGAAGATTGCCATTGGGGCTGCACAAGGCCTATGTTACATGCACCACGACTGCTTCTCACCAATCATCCACCGAGATGTGAAGTCTAGCAATATATTACTGGACTCCGAGTTCAGGGCGAGTATTGCAGATTTTGGGCTCGCCAGGATGTTGGCAAAAACTGGGGAGCCACATAGCTTGTCGGCCATAGCAGGGTCTTACGGCTACATTCCCCCAGGTAAATGATGGCAACTAGAAAATAGTTCCGATATGGTGTTACATTTTACGGAATTTAATTTCACATTGAACTAATCCTTTGGTGGAGTAATCTAACTGTAGGCTTCACTTGCATTGCAGAATATGTCTATTCAACGAAGATCAACGAGAAAGTGGACGTATATAGTTTTGGTGTTGTACTCCTGGAGCTTGTAACCGGAAAAGAACCTAATAGCGGAGGCGAGCATATAGGCCTAGTAGATTGGGCATGGCAGTATTATAGTAAAGGGAAGAGCCTTGCTGATGCATTCGATGAAGAAATCAAGGAAACATGCCATGTGGAAGAGATGACAGCCGTCTTTAAATTAGGCCTTGTTTGCACAAGCACATTACCCTCAACCAGGCCTTCTATGAAAGAGATTTTGCAGGTTCTTCGTCAGTGTTGTCCTCCAGATTACGGAGGTAAAAAAGTGGGAACTGAGTTTGATATTACTCCCCTTCTTAGCGATACCATGTACATTGCTAGTTACAAGGATAGTAAGCAGGCTTTAGGCGAAAATGATGAAAGCTGCTTGTGAAGATATGTAACAGGGCGGTACTGCATGTGAAGAAAATTTCGAAACAATTGGACGGTGAAGTAATGCCGTCTTCTAATGGTAAAGAAGTTTTCACCAAAGAAAATGGTAATACCAAGGTATTGTTTTACTTTGGAAGTGATGCTCAAATTTCTGAAATCTTTGTGGAGAGTAAAATTGCTATGCAACTTGAGACTTATTCCCGTAACCGTAACTAAATACACGAGAGGTCATGTAGCGAAGTGTTGTCTTAGAGGGAACAGGTTTTTCCACAACAGCCCTAGGGTCATATGTATAAGGATTTTAACTCAGTCCCTCCTCCCCTGAAGCCTCCTCTGCATCCAAAAAAAATTAATAAACCTGATATAGCGGACTTTAAATCATTTCATTGATCAAACAAGTTACAGTACTTTAAACTATCTGTAAAGCTCAATGCTGTTACTGTAATTGCCTGCTTTGGTGTGACTATCACTTATCCCGTTGTGCTCCATGAACCCCTCAGAACGCCCACTTCCCCCACCCTCCAAAAATACTCTGACCAAAATAAACGGTTCCCCCAGCCTCCCAAGAAACTCTGACAAAATTAAACAAATACTCTGGCCACGATTTTGCACACTTTAATTTTTTTTTTATTATAACCTTTCGAACAAATCCAAACGTACACCACTACAAGACATGACCTAATTTTTATTCAAAACAAACAGGGTTTCGCTGGAGGAACCGCTATACTTCTTTTTGTAAAAAAAAGTAAAGAATTCAAGACAAATAAATTATTTCAACTTCAAATAGTTCGCACTACAATGAATAAATGCTTGGCAACCAAAAATTACCAGCAAAAATCGATCTACAAACTCTTTGATCAATGTAGTTCGATCTTATTAAGTCAACTCTTGTTGGCACTGCTGTGCTTTTAAAACCAAATAAAATTATAAGGAAACCGAGTTATACCACTGAAGATAAAATATTACAATAATGATGCCTCACTGAAATTGAAAACAGACGATAAAAGATGCAATGAGCAGAATGATCCTCCCCACGCTCTAAACTTCCAAAGCAAGCAAAGCCGCGAAACACCACCCTACTCATCTGCCGCCATACTTTCACTCGGGTTTTTCTTTTGCCATTTCCTCTTCTAAATCACCTTGACCAATTGACAATTGATTACATTTACATCATGGATCAACCACATCACATGTAAGCCACAAAGCTCCAACTTCCCTAACAAATCAAAGAACACAAATATTTAAGGTGTACGAGAATACAATTCACCGCGATGAGACCAAGTTTCACAGATACAGGATGAGACCACAATTTCGGGCATCTCCATTATGCTGTTCATCTATGTACACACTCGATCATCAAAACTCTATCCCCAAAACACCAATCTGTTTCACCATTATCGTCTGCATCTGAACCGTTAGAATACAGCCTCCCCTCATTCTCGGTATCTCAGGACAGTAACAGCCTCCAACACAGCATAAGGTAGCAGGCGGACAGAGACTTGAGTGATTCACCTCCCAAGAATCATGCTGTTCACTCCAGACTCATTCTCCTACAAAAAGCCACAACAACCAAACAGGACAGGATAAAGATATAATTATTACTTAATCACATCGCAAGAGTTTAAAAGCATGCCTTGTCACTAGCTTCTGCAAAGATTCTGACCTAGCACATATTGAGTTTATACAACACTTCTGAGCCTAACATCTGGCTATACAAGTTCAGAAACAAAGGAAGAATTACAACTCGGTCACCAAGAAAGCATTAATAACAAATAAAAAATATCATAAAATAGAACAGAAAGGAAGGTCTTGTCTTTGAGCCTCTATACACAAAACAAGTCAGGTTCTTATGCACAGTTACTGCCTACTGGAAAGATAGCACGTATAGTGGTGCAGGACCTGCGACCACATATTCATCAGTCAGAAAATTGTCTATGAAATTCAATGACCATGGAAATTGATCGTCAGAGTAACTTGAAACAAAATGAAAAAATATACATGTAAAAACGGCGGGTTGTAGTTCAAAGACCCAACAAAACAGGAAGCAAATTGGGGCAGACCACCTTATGAGTAGATATAGAATGTTAACAAGCTGATATAATCAAATGAGCCGAAAAAAAAAAGGAAAGAAAGACAGAATTACATTCCCTCCTTTATCTTCTGAAAATCCATGAAAAATTAAAAAAATTTAACTGTTACTAAAGCGCAAAAGTATGAAAAAAATGTTATAAGATTAGACTATCATCTTTCAAAGGCAAAAAAATAGAGATTAGAAGTAAAGTTTCAAAACCTTCAATTCTTCGGCCATGCTATTTTGAAATACTCTATTTCCATCAAAACACCCATTCTTCAAAACAGAATCTGGATCTGCCACACAAACATCACCCTGCAAAGATCCCTGACTCTCACTATCTCCCAGACTCTCAGTTTTGGGACTGCCATCCACAACAGTTCCTAATCCATAATTCCTCAAATGAAGAAACTCACCTCACAATTGAGGTTCTGGCTTTTGGCGCTTGGTACATAGTCCACATGTTCAGCCCTTGTAGTCAAATTACAAGTTTTGACTAGTCGTTGATCTATATCAACAGCACCCTCTTCACAGTTCTGCAAGCTTTTGCTAGATGCAGTTTCTGCACTTTGCAAGCAATCTAAATCCAGATCCTGAACTTTGTTCCCGCTGACTCCATTCTGAAATGGGTTACCAACTTCTAATTAAGGAACTTCACATGAACCAAACAACTTCCTGAGGTTTTCTCCACTGGTTCAGCAGCTTACCTCATTCTGAACTTCTAGGACTCTTGATTTCTGCTTATCACTGGAGGAGTCAACATGTGTTTCACTAATCTCGTCAGGCCCTACAGTACCTATTCCACCTCCGGGGAGTCCATCAGATGACTTAATTTCAGAATTGCTGTCTGCATCCTTGGTTATTGAACCTTCTAACCTAACAGCTTCAATATATTCAATACTCATATGAGATGTACCACCTGATCTACTAGTACTACATTCAGGGGAAAAACAATCTAGCCTCTGCGGGCTAATAGATGCCCGTTTTTCTGGTTTGTCTGGCTTCACATCCAGCATTTCAGGATCATTTTTCCTCTTGATGCATCTTTCAGCAGATCCAAAGTAGCACTTCGTAGCATTCTCACCTACGTTTTCAGCTGGGTGGCTCAGGTGCCTTGGCATTCTAGTTCGTTTATAACCATCTGGAAAAACAAATGCAGGGAGCTGCTTTCGCCGAACATGAGAAACATAAATTTCCATTCCTGGTTTCCAATATATGTGCATGTTGATCTCTTGTCTGAATTCATCAACAGTTTTACGTATATCAAATTGCTGCCCTTCTTGACCTCTTATTCCCTCTTTTCTTTGCAAGCCCATGAAAAATGCAGAATGTGGACAAGGCTTGGAAGTGTCCACATACTCATGTGGATAAGGATGACACTGCAACATCCCATTTGTGTCCCGCTCTATCTGCTCAGCAATAAATGGAAAGCATTATATCACGTTCATATGTTGCGAGATTGGCTATCATTAATGAACAAAAACCTGGGCATGTACTAAATTATTGAAGGAAGCCTTATACCAGATTATCACAAGACTTTTACCTTCAGAGTAAGCTGTCTCAACCTAGATTCTACCCAGCCCTTCCATGCTAGTAAATCATCAGCATCTGCTGCAATTATGTCCACTTGTAGATAGTTTCTATATGCCTCAAAAAAGAAATATGGCTCAAAAAGAGCACTCCACTGGGCTTTGTTGAGCTCAATTTCCTACAACAGATAATAACATAAAAGTATAAATCAAGTTAAGGAGCTCAGAAAATTACTAAAAACTAGATAATAATAGAGTCCTCTTACCTCACAGATCTTGTTGCCATAGCGGAACTGTTCTATCATAACACGAAGAGTGCTTGCTGAGACATTGTAGCTAGAATTCATGCATGGGTATGCAGGAGTAATTATTGGCATATGATGAAATCTGTCCCGGGGGTTTCTACGAGGATCCCATACAGGGAAACCCAGTTCATTCTCTTCTATAGAACATAGCATTACAGGGTTTGGCCATCGCCACTGTGTATATACCCTGAAGAATCGAGAAACCAACATACTAGGAATTGCATTAGGATAAAGTTGGCAAACTCGAGCAACTAGAAGAGCCCAATTTACACCGCCAAGGAATCCAGTAACCTAAACATACCGAAGGAAGGAAGGAATGAAGACAGGAACATAAATTTAAAGGCCAGGGATGATGAAAATCTTCAAAGATAATAGATCTTACATTCGAATAAACACCACGCCTTTTAGCCCAAAACTTAAAACATCTGAGTGTAGTTCGGAAGTGCTAACATTGTCAAGGGTTACAGGACTATCAAATCAATAAGCCGAAGGACCATAAAATCTAATATATCAATCAACCAAATTAAAGAACATATATATTAACCTCAATATTTGGAACAAGTTTAAGAATTTGATCTACCACCCGGCAGCCATTGAGACTTCGAACAGTTGGTTCATCAACATCGTACAGCACAGACTCATTTGAGATATCCAGGTCCTGTGGAAAAGTGCGTCTCAAAACAATATCAAATTGAAGACAAGTTAAAAGGGTAGATACTCGGGAAAATATTTAGAAAGAGCAAAGGGAAGGAAGGCCAAAAGGTTGGGTCATGTTTTTCTCTATGAAATAAACAAAATGCATAAGAAATATAGAATTGCATACAAACATAACAACAAATAAAGATGAAAAACAAAACGATAGGAGCACATATATAGGACACACTACAAAGTAGAGCCTGGCTGCATCAATTTTTAAAATCTTCAGTAGGTCAGGGACTTCACAATTTCATCAAAAAGCTCAGCAGAGGAGGCCATCAAAATCCTAACATAAGCACTAGAGGAGTGCTACTTTGGTTAAAACTACTGCTCATGAAAATGAGCAGCCAGAACAGATAAGACCCCTACTGAAAGAGAACTCGAACTTACTTCTGGGACAATCAAAAGAGATATACTTGCATAAAGCAAATCTATAGATATTCCGTGGAACTTGAATTTCATTACTGGAACATGGGCATCAGGAACTGGTTGAAGTTCAGTAACTTCTTCCATTTCAGCTAGGATGTTATGCAATATGATAAAGAAGTCTTCCTGCAAAAGAGATACATATTTGGCAACAACTACAACAAAATACCATGCCTTTTACTAAATTGATTGAGCAGAAGTAACCAACTGCAGTATATCACCTCTCGGTTCACATAAGAAGGACCAACACACAAAGTGTCTATGTCAGCTCCAGGTCCATGTACCTGCAATTTAGAGAATTATTGGTACATATCCAAAACTTATAAAACAACCACTTATGAAGCAGACAATATGATATACTATGAAACAACAATATTTTGACTCATTCACTGTCCACTGTTTATTTTTTTAAAACCGATCATAAGATTTTGTTCCAAGAACATCTTTAACCAAAAAGAAGGGGGAAGGGAGGGGATGTAACTAAACACTAACATGATAAATGCCATATTCATAATAAATGAAAAAGCAAGTCATTTTAACATAAGAGTGATAATGCGATTCAATAGAAGTCATTCTCATAAGTCAGCTGACAATGACATAAGCATGACAAATGTTACAAGCAAACAACCAAAACACCAGATCAGCAATTTGAAAAAGAAATCTCTCTTTTCTGGGGGAGCAGGTGAAAGCAGATGAAGCTAATTATTTAGTTTCCAAAAGGTAGAAAGATTTACAATCACAATAGACAAACACTTAGGCCTCTCAAATAAATTAATTAATCTAACTGTATACAAACCTTCTCAACAAGACAACTTTAATAGAAAAAAAAGAAGTCCACATTAAAATGAAAATAGAAATACGAAAAAATAAATTCCAAGTGCCTCAATACATTCAATAAGCCTACATCTCAAGTCTATTCCAGATCTCCAGGTTCCTCTCATCCTCAGATAAGTTAAAATAGAACCTCTTCAATAAGATAAAACTCCAGCACTGACTGAGGAATTAACAAGCGCTAATTATGGTGAAGAGAAAGAAGCACAATTGAGATACTCATTAGTATTGAACAAAAAAAGGGGACCATAAAAAGGTTTCTTCAGAAAAGTTTCTCTGCGAAAATTTGCTTTCCGCATTCCAGGAACTATGATAAATCAAATCAAGACATAGACTTCCACCTTGAATTGAAGCCCATTAAACTCCATGTAATCTAAGTGATTCCTTCAGAAGAATGTAAGAAATTAGCATAATATATGTAAGCATTACAATGAGTCAGCGTTACAAAAGGTTACACTATAGCATACTCACCCCTAGTCGATAAGAACCAAATGTGAAAATGACAGCATTTGCATCCTCCACCCTCTGATCTGTGTACCCTCGCTGGCGTGTCAACTGCTTCACCCAGCTTTTTACAATCTACATTGCAGGTTAAATTTGTTTATAAAATTTATACACTTGATAGTAGTACTACACCTCAACTAAAAAGGGTGTCATCCCTATCCCAAACAAAGCAGTATTGACAATGAAGAAAGTAATGAAAGGCTGAGAAGGCATCAACTAGCGAGGCTTCCAAGCATAACACAAATTTCATAATTCACTTTTAGAACTTAAAAAGCCTATCTTTTCCATAAATAACAAAAGAACGGACTAATATAAATTTAGAAGACGCAAGGGCTAGTTGTAAAAGAAAAAGAAAAGCGAATGGAAAGTACATGCCAGGTTATGTCTGCATAGAGCAAATAGAATTTCGTATTGTGAACAAGTTATGTAACTACTAACTAATAAGGCATCATTAAATTATAGATATTGCAATGGTAATTGCATCAATGCTTCAATAACAATGGAAGCTTGAAACACTAAAGCTAATTCTGACTTGTGAATATAGAGAATAAACAGAGTGTGCTGGAAGAGAAGCCCATGGTACAAACTGTATTAACCTTGCCATGGCCAGGTGATGCGATGGCCAAGACTATGCTGCTATTGGATGATTCAGTGATCCATGTATCTGCCAAAGACAGCCCAAGGCACATAAAAATGCTGGGCATGGCATGGCAACCCAAGGCAAGCAGCATTCAATTTAATGTGATAAGGAAGTTTCTGTATTGACCATGACATTTCCTCGTGATGGCAGCCCATGGAACTGACGGTCATGAACTCATAATTAAAGAACACATCTACATGGTATGCAACCTCCGAGCTCCTAAATAACTCCATCTTGTCACCAGATAGCATGGAGATATGAAATAACTAATGATTTCAGGCATTGCCACTCTTTCCTCAAAGTCAAACGTATACCACAAAACAGATGAACGAAAAAGCTATTCACTTGCTTCAATCTTAAACTCAAGGCGGTGAAATCACATATTACATTTGCCACATGGGTTCAGACTTATATTTCAAACAAGATTTAAACTACCAAAATATCAAGCACCCATGACCACCATGCCAGATGTTTTATAAGAGCCACCAACCAGAAAATAATCTATTGAGAAGCTCCTGCAGCTAAATAGAGAAGGTAACTCTAATCGTAATAAAGAGCGTGAGATACAGGCAGAATAATAGTCGACAAAAGCAATATTCAATTTAATCACCTGATCAAGGCGGCCAAGAACCTCTTCTCTCTTTGCAGCTTCTTCTTTGCTCTCATAAAGCCCGGAATCAACCAAAAACTAGGATAAAAGAAGTAAGCAAATCGTATTTAAAACAAAAAACAAAAAAAAAATTGTCAAATGACACTCGGGGAAGATGAAATACCCCCTCCAGTTCCATATTACGATGAAAATCAGCCTCGGTGGGACCGGCAAGAGAGATGGGTTTTGTGATCCCATACTTCTTCACTTGTTGATGTGGCGGCGTTGAAGGACCAATCGGAGTCTCTGAACCCATCATTTCAGTAACCACAAAACCTAGGTAGTACTTAGATTCACTTGATTCAAAAAGTTATCGTGAGTGCATACAAACTTGCCAATTGTAGGCACCTATGCATTGAGCTCATGACTTTGGAGGTTAAAGACGGTGAAATTGACAGGTCTGCCCGTCGATGCGCTAAAAGATGAAAGGTTGTGTGTGATTCATGCTGGTCAAACGCGGAATGGCAATTGAAAAGAGGGAAACGGAGGGGAGATCGCAATTGAAAAGGAAACTGTTAGGAAAGTGAAAACAATTGGTGAGAGAGAGTGAGAGACATGGCGAGGCTCGCCCACATAGATGGAGCCTGGAGAACAGAGGAGGGAGGAGACCCCAAACAAGAGGAGAGACAAGGGGCGGAGCCGGCGGCTTTGGCCTTTCGGGGGTTTTAAGGGAGCGTTTGGAAGAATAATAATTACAATCCGACACCGATTTAGTATCCTTATTTCCTTACTCTTCTCAATTAACGCTCCTGGAGTTCACGGGTCAGGTGCCCCTTTAGTTTTGGGCTTCTTGGTAGTTAGTAATATTACTATAAATATGCCAGTCGCTTTTCATTTTGATTTCAACTGTAATTTTCGTTGGTAATAAATGCAGAAGATATCTACCCGAACTAGATTTTTTTTGGGGGGACTATGGGACGGAAATTCAGTCTTTTTTTTGTTTAAAAAAAATTTAATCCTAAATCTGAATCATTTAAATATTTTAAAGAGTTCAAATCTTTAAAAAAATTTAAAACATCTCTATTCAAAAAGACTAAAATATAAGTTGGAAACTATATTACTGTCCCCCAATTCTTTTTTTTTTATGTTATTTATTTTTTGGGTCATTTTTTTATTATTTATTATTTATAGTATTTTTTTAAATTTTTTAAAAATTTAATTATTCAAAAAATTTTAAACTCGCTACCGGTAGGAGAGTAGCCCCTTCTTTTTTGTATTATCTTTATGCTTGACATCCTTATCGATTTGATATTTGTCAAG
The DNA here is from genome assembly GCA_034509205.1 of Ceratonia siliqua. Taxonomy (NCBI): domain Eukaryota; kingdom Viridiplantae; phylum Streptophyta; class Magnoliopsida; order Fabales; family Fabaceae; genus Ceratonia; species Ceratonia siliqua. Next base: position 4,049,466 of record JASKGM010000008.1, read on the forward strand.
AAGCTCTTTTCACCTTATTTTTATGCATAAAAGTGCCTTTGACAATTTTGTGGTTGAAGGATAGCCATATTTTCTTCATTTTTCTCTGACCCACTAGCCCCTCCTCACCCACTCCATCAACTTTTCACGTGAAAAACGCAAAACTTATTTGCATCTTCTACTATCTCTTTAATTCGTTCCCAGGATCATGTGGTCTGTCTTCTCTAGTCTCTACACTTCCAATTTCCCTTTCAAAATTGCCCAACTCTTAAACTGGTTAGAGGATTGTGATGGAGATCTTCGAGGCTTGTGGCACTCGAAGAGTATATGTTGTTCTCGCAGAATATGCAGCTATTATAATTATTCTTTTGTTTCTAATACATGTTTGAGTGTGATTTATGAGTTCTTTCTGTGAGGAATATTCTCTCTCTTGCATTTAATTAGGATGCTAACGTGTCTCTCACAGTGGAGGGAGGGCCCTACTCTAATGAGGTGTGGGCCCTCCCTCCACTTTGAGAGACGGCGCAGTCAAAGTACCACAAATCTTTTCCTAAACTAGAATACTTAGAAAGCCCTCTCTAAGTAAGAAATTTATAGAGCATTATTTACTTTGTAATAGAGTTATGTTATTTGTATATTATTATTATTTATATATTTATTTTGAATTATTAATATATTATAAAATAATATATTGATTATTAAAAGTATAAGTATAAGAAAAATATATAAAATATATATAAATAATATTCTTCTTGTAATACCTTTCTACCCTTGTCCTGAATTATAGTCCATCACTACCAATTTTTTGTTTTCCATCAAAATCAGCTGATCATCGCCTTTTTGCCCTCAACATGTCTAACAAGTTACAATTTACCTTCGTTCGGGTAGGTAATCAACACAAAGGGCTGACGCAGTTCGATTATCCCTCCTTTAGTTATTCTATCATTAGATGGCAATAATGAAGAAGAATATGAGCCATGCATGCTTGTCTAACCCTAAACACATCATCATGTAAAAATCACCGAAGTTTATTTGATGGCCTGATTTAAGTCAATTTGATATAACCGATCATCACTCTCTCAATTATTCTTCCAAAATTCCCATTGAAATTGAAAAATTAATAATTGATAAAAGAAGAAAGAGATTTTATATTTTTTTATCTTAATTTTTAATTGCTATTTGCTATTACAATCTCTTTCATAATTATTAATTGTAATACATTACATTATAAACTATTATAATATAATCAAATTACCAATCACTATTTAATTAAATATTAAAATTAATAATTTTAATTAACATGAACTAATTTAATAATTAAAAAATTTAATAAGAACAAAAAATAATAAATTTATTATATAAAATAATATAAATATCTTAAAAATAAATTATATAAAATCTTTAATTAAATTTTTTTTCTATCAAGTTTTTTTAAGAATACAAATAAAAATTAATTAAAAATTTCATATAATTTATTTTTAAGATATTTATGTTATTTTTTTAATAAATTTATTATTTTTTATTTCTATTAAAAATTTTTAATTACATAACTAATTTATGTTAATTAAAATTATTAATTTTAATATTTAATTAAATAATAAAAATAATTTAACTAAATTATGATAATTTTATGATACAATGTATTACACATGAACTAAAGTATCCAACCGCACCTTGTTGGTTTTGATATTTGACTCATGACACATAAACAACGTTGGGCAACCCAGATTGGAAGTGTAAATTAATTTGTAACTCGGTAACACCAATCTATGAGCAGTTTCCACTTGTTAATTTCCGGCAACTATTGACCACAAAATCTGAAGTTTCCCCAACTCCTCAAATGAATACATTTGTGCAGATAGAAGTGCCCAAAGGCAGACAAAAGTATTGTCAAACGACTACACTATCATTCACAAAGTCGATGCAGTCCAAAGGTTTGAGAAGACAAAAGCAAGCAGTACATACAACTGTTACTCTCCATGCAGCAACCACAATTCTCACGGCGCATTCTCCATAAGTTCCAAAAATTCACTGCCATAAAAGAAAAAGGAAAAAACATAATTACAACAGTAATACAATTGAAATAATAATAACAATTTGCACCAACCCCGAGGGTTAGCCTAATAGTTAAGGAGGGTGTGCTCCCTAGAGATGATAAAATAAGTTTCAATTCTGTATCAGATTAAATTACTTCATAGTTCATATAGTGTATATTCTGTTACAGCATGTATTGCTCCATCAATACTAGAGTTTTGTATAACATTCTAGTTGTGTTGTACAACATGAAAAATCACAAAATAGACCGAATCCAATGTGAGAGTTACTAGAAAGTAGAAATGATGAAAAGCAAGAGGGGTGGAGCCTCTGCCAACAGCCCATGATTAATTTACTATTGTTAGGTTTTTTTTTTTTGTCAAATGTTTTATGCTATTAAATTTCTCCATAATATTCATACAGAAAGGAATTTACCAATCACTAGGGACTTGATTAATTTACTACAACAGATAACTCCAAAATATTGCGCACGGATCCAGCCTTTTCAGTTGGGATTCTTTGAGCAAAACAATAAAAACACCTTTTAAAAAAAAATTAAATGAGATCTAAACCATGCAAACATTTTTGGATGTTTTAGATTTACAAAAAAAAAGAAAAGGATCTCAGGCTAGAATACGAATCTCAAAATAAGGGGCATATCTTGAGCTGAAAGCAAATACACTTACCCAAATAACTAGAGACCCTGACCAATTAGGTAATCCCCCAACCTTTCAACAATCATATTGCATTGACCAGGAGTCAGAGGCTCGTCATAAATACCAATTATTAAGGCAAGATTTGTCTTCTTAATAGTGACGCCACCAGAGCCCTAGAACAAATGAAAGTCAATCTCAACACTTTCATAAAGAAAACCAGCCTTCATAATCCATTGATCATTATCATTGAAATTAACCCATCTTCAAGCATCTAAAAATATATATTCTGTATTCTGTAAAGAACATACAAAAGTTACATATGGTATTAACCCTCATATTGTTTGTTTCTCCATATATGATATATGTATTTCACTTGAATAAGCCTTTACCTAAATCAAACATCAATGCTCCCACTTGTTCTTTATACCAATCGACGTTTTGAGTTCTATTTGTATTAATGTACAGACGCCTCTTACATAATAATCAAAATAGCAGTAACTTTTCATACCAATCAAAATAAACTATGCTACACGATACATGATGTTCCTTCCCAACAGTGAAAACAGGAGACATTTCACTTGATGATACTCAAAATTAACTTCTATAGCTATCAGAACAAATCAAGGAAGAGTGGAAAGAAATCCAATGCATCTTTCAAACGTAGTAAAGTATGACAAAGATGCAGAAGATAACAATGAATACAGTCAGATTAACAAAGAATTGAAAGAAGAAATGAGCACACTTATTTAATTTACCTCAAGAGGATAAATGTAAGAAATTACAGTGTCCACACTCCACACACACATATCCTATAGTGGGAAACCATAGGAAAGGTAAAGAATGCACGCATAATAGAAATCTTAAATGCATACACCATTACATACCCACTATCAACCATTAACTCGATATCATAATTATCATGCGCTACAGCAATAAAATAACACAAGGTTCCAAGGTGGTTAGACCAGTCCATTCTTAACCACATCCAGTTCTTCACAGGACTAAATATTTTCCATCGTTACAAAAACTTAATTAGTTTTCCTTTTACCTACACAAGACGCCAAAATATTGGGTGAATATGTCACCATAACCAAATTCTGAAGTCATAGAATATGAGGGTTTAAGCATGCATAAGGACGTGTGAAGAGTATAAGAGCTAGCAAAGATCATAACATCACCTTCTTCCCACGAATGACAGCGTCGGGTTCAACTTGAATCACCATATACTTAGTGCCACCAAGGTATAAGCCAGTGGGAGCAAGTGATCCAGGTTCAGCAAAACTGTTCATGATAGCAGTTATTTCACCAGGCTTGAACTATAAGACCGACATGCACTTTGGTCAATATGGTTGAATCTCAAATCAATTTAAACAAGTATGCAACACTGGCACTAAATTCCATGATATAAAATTACAGAACCAGGTTAATGCCCAACATGCATACACAAATTCAAACGAACACACCAAAAGCAGTGTTCGAATTTAAGGCTACATTTTAAATTTTAATTGACAGAACTTTACGTAAAAAGACAAGTCTATCAAATAATTTCGCGGTTTTAAGTCATCGACGGAAAAAATCTCTGAGAAAATAAATTTCAACCACAAGTCGACAATAAAATCAAAAGAAAGTCAATTGAAATCCATTACCGCTGCTTTGCATGTGATCCGAGGAAAAAAAAATGCGAAACGAAAGGAAGCTGTCAGGTTAGATATAAGAGTAATTTTGACTCAGAAAAAAAAAAAAACTGAACATCTAAACTGAGAATAGGGAGATTAGGGAAAAAAATCAGAACCTGAGGGAAGGTAGAGCTCTGACCCCAAACGGTGCCGTCGTGGCCGATAATTGCAGCAGCCATGAGACGATTTGATACAGGTCGATCCAGAGAGGGAGGTCTGAGGACCAACTTAGTACAGGGGAAGCAGTGTAGAAAGCTCCCGAGAATTGGAAGGAAGAAGAAGATTCAGTTTTTTACTAAATTTCTGAAGTAAGTACAGATGGCCAAAGGACCGGTTATATAGCAGATTCCACATCACTCTCTACTCTATCTGACGTGGCATG
>JASKGM010000008.1:4063596-4078127 GCA_034509205.1 Ceratonia siliqua
CTAATTATAACTGCAATAACAGAACTTAAACAAACTACAACGGCTAGTTAAGCTAAACAGAGCTACAACGGCTAGTTAAATCGGAAAAACTGTAACACGATTGCCTTCAATATCGCACATGAAGTGCTCATCTACGTATTGTTGCCACGACATATTCGTGGATTCGAGGATTGAACTTCAGAGGATCACTGGTTCTTGTTCGAAAGAGAAGCTTCTGGTGCTTGAGCTCTGAATGTGGAGGGAGAAAGCAAACGAGAGTTTCGGTCGTACACTGTATACTATTGTGGACGCGACCAATTCGATGCTCCGTTTTATAAAGGAAAACGCGTAGAGTCTTCAGACGTGGCGCTTCTCGCAGTGCCGTTCTGCGATAACACCTATTATTTTTTCGAAACAAATTAGGGGAAGAATAAGCTCGCTTTTATCGTTTTATATTTTGATTTTTAGTACAAACACAATAAATATAAACATGTATTTGGGTGATAGATCATTATAGGAGAAATGGAGTTAACATTTTTTTAAAATTTTAAAAACTAAAAAAAAACTTTTAATATCTTGTAAGGTGATATTTTAAAACTTTGTTCAAATTATTTATTCAATAATTAAAAATGATATAGTGAGACTATAAACAAATAATAATTAGTTTAAATTATATCAATAAAAATAAAACGAAACTAGAATAAAATGTCAATTTATTTTAAAAAAATAAAATAAATAATATTTCTACAAATCAAACGTAGAAACTATGCTTTTAATTTATTTTAGGGTAAGAAACGGAAGACGTTCACTTAGTCAGATTAGTTAAGTATAAAATTAAATTTAAATATATGTTACTAGTTGAATCCGTATCAAGCAACTAAATTTCGTTGGAATGTTCGAAAAATTTTGGTTTCGTGTGAAACCGAAACAAAACGACATTTCAGTTTCGAAATATCAACGAATCGTAAGATCTCGATTCGTTTCCACGAAAATCGAATGAAAAGCACCGAAACGAAAAAAAAAAAAGAAGAGTTTTTCAGAACCAATATTGAGAAGAGTTTAAACCTATTTTGAATTCTGAAACTAAAAAAAAAAAAAAAGAAACTAATAAGATTGAGAAAATACTGAACTTCTTTTAAAATTTACATTATTATTTGTCATATTGTATCGTACAACCTATCAACCTATATCTTACTTTATGATAATATTCTTTATATTCTTTATATTTGATTATTAAAATAAAATATTTGATTTGATTTTTATAATTATTTTTATTATTGTTTTGTTTTTTCTAATAAACTATATTTAAAATATCAAAAAATCTATAAAATTAGAACAAAAACATACACTTTTAATTAAATACAAAAAAAAATATGTGAAGTACTAAATTAACATTTAAATAATTTTTTGTCTCTTACTTTTAATTTTAAAAACTTTTACTATATTTTAATATAATATAATTTTTTTTAATATTATATTATTTAATTATATATATATATCTATATTATTATTATCATATTAAAAATTTTTATAATTAAAAAAAATATTATTTAAATATATTATAAATGTTTTTAAAAATTTATTTATTTTTACAAAATTTTTAAAATATTTTAAAATATTTTTATTTCTTAAATAATTAAAATAATATTTTAAAACAAAATTTAATATCTTGATCCATATCTTATATCTGTAGCTCAACAGCCAACAAACAGCCTATACAAATAAATAATATTATGGAGCATTGTAGAATTTTCACGAAGAGTATGGATAAGTATGGAAGGTGGAAGAAAATTCGAATGGAGCCCTAAGTAAATCTTGATGGGATTTGATTCAAGGAGGATATGATGTGACTGCTCATCAAGAGTTGAATATTCGTTTATTTGATGGGAATTGAAGTGGCACACTGTTTTAATTTAATTTAATTTAATTACTTGTCCATCGTTTGCCTACTTGTTACCATATATGCTTGAAGTCAATGACAGTTGGTGGAGGAAAACGAAGATGTTATTATGGATAATTACAACAAAATGTACTGCCTACTATAACTCTAGAACCAGTTTGCCATTTGTCAATAATTAAAAAGCCTACGACGGTGAATTCTCTAAAATGATAGATTTTTTTGGGTAAAAATTCAGTTTATTTTGATAAATAAACTCAATTAATAAAAATGTGTCTTTAATATAATATTTTTGTTTTTTATAATTTAATTTATGAGCAACTTTTAATCTTTTATTGGCCATTCTTTTTTGTTTTTTGGTCAATTATTGGCCACTCATATAATTGTGTTCCGCCCACTGTTTCGCTCTTACGGATAGCACCCTGTAAAGAACGCTGAACACAAAAGCCAACTTTCTCTTCATACACAAAAAACGTTACTTTGACGCTAATTTTTTTATATTGTTTTCATACTTATATTTTTTTATTTTATTATTATTATTATTATTATTATTATTATTATTTTATAATAAATTAATAATAAAAATATAAGTGTAAAAAGAAATGAAAAAGTAATTCTAAAATGAACAGGCCATTCTTCATCCTCTAGAAAGAAAAGGCTAAAAAGCAACGAAGAATATTTAGCCCCCTTTGAAAGTGTTGGTTTTACTGTTTTATAAAAACGTTTTTTAAATAAAAAATAATTTACATAAAAATATTATTTGGATATAAATTTTGAAAATAATTGAGTTTTCATTTGAGAAGGAAGATAGTTTTTTATTTGAGAACATAGATTTATAATTTAACATTAATAAATATTATTTTTCATGTTTTTAAAGGATTTTAAAACTAAAAATAAGGAAAATATTTTAAACTTATTATTAATTCTTTTGTTTTCTCAATTGTAGTTTTAAAAAATAATTTTTTAAAAGTAATTGATAAAAACAATATATCAAACAAATTTTTTATTTTTATAAAATAAAAAAATAATTTTGAAAACAATTTCAGGGCCTTCTTTCCAATCCTCCTGTAAAAATTTTTGAAGCACTACTGTGCAATGAAATAATGTGTGATATGATATATAAAAAATATAATATCAAATGATTGAATTATAAATGAATATTTTGAGAATTTCTAATAGAAAATTTTGTGAATTCTCAAAGATAAGAGATGTGTTACACTTATTAACTTGTTTCTTATGAATTCTAAAAAATTCATGTTATTTCTCTTTACATCATTAAACTTATTCTGTTACATTAAAATTGAATATTTCACAAAATATCATATAATAAATAAATTTCTAAGACTTCCATATATAAATTTTGTAAAAAGAGACTTAAAGTAATCATGCCATGTTGCTTTTTTTTTTAATATATAGGACAATATTGACTAATTGTTTGATTCTTATTAAAAACAATATCAGTAAATGTGACGCATTAAAATTTTGCGCATAATAAATTATTATCATTAGTAAAACTTTATAGTAAATAATATCTGTGTAAAAATAATATTTATTGAGTTTTTCTCACTTTTACTTGATCATTCATTATAGTTACGCGTATGGATTTTTTTAAAAATTTGTAAGTTTGTTTAACTTTAATTGAGATCTAACATTTACCAAGAAAAATTCAGAAAATGTCTATACCTCATCAAAATTTTATGACAAAATTTATAAATCTTTTACAAATATCACAAAACAAAACGAAACCATAAGATTGCCCAATAACATTTTTATTATTATTAGAGTATTAAAAATTAAATATTATTTTCATAAATATTTGAACATATAAATATTTTATTTTTAAATTTGAATAATTATTTTAATTATAATTTAAAAATAGATTATATAATAAACTAATAATATTAAAAATATTTTCCCCTGTATTCTAAAACATTGGCCCAAAAGCCGATCCCACAAGTCACGACAGTTTGCAACAGTACCTGGTAAAGTTGCGCCACTGGTTTTCACTTTTCAGCACCCACCACCACCTGGTGGCACTAGAAGGCCCTTGGATTCCAGAACTATTCTTCGCAGTACGCTGTTTTACACATATGAAAACTCTTGAATCTAGACCGTCCATACTCTCCAGGACGAATTGACATGAACCGTCAAGATCGGAGAACCTTCCTTTCTCACGTGACCTCCTTCCCATCGAAAGATTCTAGGTGCTCATCGTCTTCAGACTAACGCGTTTCAAGTATATATCAATGCAGTCCTCTATGAATGTCCGATTTGAAAACATATGCCGCTGTTAAAGCATCTCATTCATTTCTTTTTCGTCGCGAAGGGAAACTGAAAAGAAATTGTAGGACCAGTAATGGGGTTTCACGATTCGCAGGTGAAGACCGTCCATGGCGAGGCTGGTTACATACTCGAAGACGTTCCTCACTTTACCGACTATATGCCTAATCTTCCTGTATCTCTCCTTTTTTAACTTTGTTTCATTAGCATCCTCGTTTTTTTTTGTTCCTGGAAATGTTGTGTGTCATTTATGAGCAAAAAGTCTCATATGCTCATTGTATATTTTGATTATCGAAGTTGCTGTTCATTTTTCTAATTTTAGCGGGTCCTTGCTTCTGTTTTTGTAGACATACCCAAATCCGCTGCGATCTAATCCAGCTTACTCAGTTGTTAAGTAAGTAATTATAGAATGTGCTCCGTCTTCTGGTTCTATTCAATATATTGACTCTTTATTGTGTTCGTTTGTGTCATCAGGCAATATTTTGTCGACGTGGATGACACCGTTCCTCTGAAGGTTCTATTCTGCACGTTAGCTGCTTGTTGATTTCTTCATCTATGCACGCAGTCTTTTGTGTTACTTGATCTATCAACTCCTTCAATATTCCTACAGAGTGTAATGCCTTTTGGGGTGTGTGCGCGTGTCTGTTTAGAGGGCAAAAAGGGGAGAGGACGTTCTTGAAAGTATTTCCAATACCTGATTAACTTAAAAACACAGAAAACTGATGCCCAACGCTTCCATCCCTTTTTTCCTTGACCCTTCAATGCAAAAGAAGAAGGGGAACAAAAAAACTGCATGTTCTCTTACTTTTTCATCAGCATTAACAATGGTGCATTGGTTTTAACTTTTATTTGACCTCTCCATAGGTTGTTGTTCACAAGAATGGTCCAAGGGGTGTACATTTTCGACGTGCAGGTCCCCGCCAAAAGGTAATTTGTCTTTCCGTGTGTAGATATATAGTTGAGAATCATTTAGATTCAACTGACAGACACTTAATATGCGGTACAGGTATATTTTAAATCGGATGATGTGCATGCATGCATTGTTACATGCGGTGGTCTGTGCCCTGGGCTCAACACAGTCATAAGGGAAATTGTCTGTGGTCTTTCTTACATGTACGGTGTCAACAAAATCCTTGGTATAGATGTAAGTGGTATATTCTCTTTAATATTACATTCAATACACTAACTGTTGCTTTGTAATACAGCCTCTGATCTGCACTGGTAAAAAAAACTTACATGGTTATGATGTACTTTTTTTTGCCGGACTTCTATATGTGTAAATTTTATTTCATTTTCCTGTTAGAATGGCATGGGTTATCCGTGAATAGATCATACCAACTGGGTACAAATTTTTGGATGTTAATAGGATACTGGAAGGATGCTCTTGGTACAACTTATGAACTTAGAGTGTAATCTATTTTTGAAGGGCATTACTATATAGTCATAAAGATAGTTTAGCTTACAACCTTTTAGATTAATCAGGTCTATTTGGATGCATCTATTTCTCTCATAGCTCTGTGGCTGCATCGCACTGGATCTGCATCTTAACTTTATGTTGGGGCTGTGAGCTTAAAACTGGATTTTACAATATGAGGTCTGAAATTTCCTATAACATAATCCATGTTCATTTTGCAAGATCAATAACAATATGCAAGAATGCAACAAGTTATGAGCCCTTTTTCTTGCTTGATTCTTGCCACGATGATGAGAGTATGTGAATGAAACATGACACTGGTAAGAGTATGCTGACTGTTTACCTTAACAGCATAACAATAATTAGGAAAACAAACATATCCTACATCAGGATTTGGGACATTCACCCTGAGAAGACACCAATTGTGAAGACAAAAGCAAGATGAAGTAATTACATGGAGACATGGAGAATTTTATGGGTTTGCAGGGCCTAACTAGTATATGCAGATGCTGGACAGTGATTACTTTCTACTAAAACTTACTATAATATAGGTTAAAATGAACAAATATTTGGGTTTCCTGAAATCTGTTTAATATCTTTTCTTTATTGATTGCCCCTTTGGTCTTATAACTTGAGTTGCACTTCTAGATACATTGGTTTCACCACTGAATTCTATCTGGTTATATACAGGGAGGGTATAAAGGTTTCTATTCCAAGAACACCATTAATTTAACACCCAAGGTGGTCAATGATATCCATAAGCGTGGGGGTACCATTCTTGGTACATCACGAGGAGGGCATGATACAAACAAGATAGTTGACAGCATAGAGGATCGTGGAATTAATCAGGTTTACCATGTGTTAACCATATTCGGATGAAAGTTTGCTGGACGATGGAATGCTGAGATCATAAATTTAGAGTTTGTTATATGTACTTAAACCTGAACAGGCTATTGTCATGGCGTGGATATTAATTTGTTTTGGTTATGGTTACAGGTTTATATTATTGGAGGAGATGGAACTCAGAGAGGAGCTGCTGTGATTTATGAGGTATGTTGTATTAGAATGTTCACCCTTGGCCCCAAATAAAGAAAATAGGTGGGAGGTTCATTTATTCAAAAGAGAAATATTTTTTTGTATTTATCTTTTACATGAATATGAATCTACATCTGTGCATAGTTTATGTTTGCATATTTGTGAAGTTGCTTGCTCGCGTTAGAAGAAACTAGTTTTCTTTTAGTTTCAAATATTTGCAAGTGTGTTAACCAATATGTTTTGGGAACAACATTTTTAATAGACATGGTAATGTTCTGAAACTGCCTTATTGCGCTGTTATGATTCTTGGCATCTTTTAGTATATTAGGTAAGCATTCTGAATAAACTTTGGTTATCATACAGGAAGTTAGACGGCGAGGTCTCAAAGTAGTGATTGCTGGAATTCCTAAAACCATAGATAATGACATTCCGGTATACTTGGTCACAATGTCTTAGTTCACTTTTACTAAACTCACTTTCTGTCATTTATAAATACATCTGACCAGTGAAGAGTCAGTTATCAAATTTTGAAAGAACTTCATGTGAATTTCTTGATTTTGCTTTAGGTTATTGACAAGTCATTTGGATTTGATACTGCGGTTGAGGAGGCTCAACGTGCCATTAATGCAGCACATGTTGAAGCTGGAAGTGTTGAGAATGGAATTGGTGTTGTAAAGTTAATGGGACGCTATAGTGGTATACTTCACATTTATGTTTGATATCTGATAGAACTCTAATTTGGATTATGTGGACACTAGATCATGCAAATATAAATGACTTAAATGTTCATTGTAAGTTCTCTTAAATGATACCCGTTACTTTTCAATATATTATAATATAATGGGTATTTATGCCTGTAGGTTTCATTGCAATGTATGCTACTCTTGCTAGTAGAGATGTGGACTGTTGCTTGATTCCCGAGTCACCCTTCTACCTTGAAGGAAAGGGTGGACTTTTTGAATTTATTGAAAAAAGGTTAAAAGAAAATGGCCATATGGTTATAGTCATAGCTGAGGGAGCAGGACAAGATCTTCTTACAGAAAGCATGCAAGCAATGAACCAGAAGGATGCTTCCGGAAACAAGATACTCCAAGATGTTGGTCTATGGATATCTCAGAGGATTAAGGTATTACTTGTAATTAAGAATATTCTTAAAATATGATTCTTTTCCTTAGAAGTTTGTATATTCTAAAGGCTGCATGTCCGGTTATATATTTCTATGAACATTTAAGTTCTCTGGGAAGCAATATCATCCCCTCCTCTCTTTTAAAGGGAGGCTACCAGACTGTAGAGGCCTTCTCTAGCAGAGCCATTAGAGCTCTGACCCACTAGAGATCAACTGGACATGCAGGGCCCAGACAAGACTTGTTTGATTGACACGGACCTTCATGAGGCCTTAAGACAGTGCCCATATCCTATTTCAAACACCACCAATAGGTGAGCAGAAAAAGTATTATCCAAGGCCAATATTAGAAAAAATTATTTATTTTATTTTGAGAATGGAGAGAGAATGTAAGAGAGTTTTGATTTTAAATAACTACATACTAACCATAACTTATATCTTTTTGGTTAAGTTTTTCATATTGGAGACATTATGAAACCATACACTTGTGTGAACCAAATATACTAGTATAGATTTGATATTCATGCTACCTAGCTGCTAAACCTTTTTAGTAGCAAGTCTCCTTATTCCCGAGCCACAGCCCCTGGTGGTCCAATATTTTGTCCTCGTAATGCACGTTATGTTGCACTGCATAATACTAACTAATTAAGTTGAAGAATTTTGTTTGTTTATTTGATATTTTCCTTTCCTTTTGATTTTACTCATCCAGCATCCACTTCCGGAAACCTCTTAATGTCACTTAATGCATATACTGGAAAATATAATAGAAAAAAAATAGTTGTAAGTTCAAATGCATATTCAATACTTGTTTTATATTTGAACTGTTGAAAATGAGAAAATAACTAGGAAGATTTGGTATATGTCATTTGACTAACTTTCTAAGTTGGGTTTGGTCACTTTATTTTTTTTCCCCACAGCACTATGACTAGCAGGCATATCCATACCTGTATTGATAGAAACCCCACTATTTATCAATCTTGTTCAACCTTGTTCTTGATGCTTTGTACAGCTGCATATTATTTATTCACCTTTAATATTGACATCCCTACAAGTCTGTTTGTTCTTTAAAGTTTTTCTTGCCAGAATAGTCAATGGGTGCATATCTCTCTCTCTCTCTCTGTTTTTTTTTTTTTTTTTAATTAAACATTCTTTCTTCTCCAATAGGATCATTTTGCGAGGCAAAATAAGATGGTCATCAATCTTAAATATATAGGTCAGTTTCTCTAATTGCAACCTCTTTTCTTTTATCTATTTTTGTCTTTATTTAGTTTGGCATTTTTATTGGGGAGTGGGGGGGGGGGGGGGGGAAGGGGGGAAGTTTCTTTTTATTGAACCTAGACATAAGACAATTATGTGTAGAGTTCTTATCTAGTTATCTGGCAGATCCTACATACATGATCCGGGCAATTCCAAGCATTGCATCAGACAATGTCTACTGCACACTTCTTGCGCAGAGTGCAGTTCATGGGGCAATGGCTGGGTATACTGGATTCACAGTTGGGCTGGTCAATGGCAGACATACTTATATTCCATTCAACGTGAGTTACATCATATCCTTAGGCATTGAATCGTCACATTTTATTATTTAGTGTTCTTTTTTTTTCTTCAAATAAACCCTAATGATACTGCTTTTTACTTCCTAGTTTATTTTATGTTTTCGCACACAACAAATGCATATGAACAAAACACGTTTATACAAAATCATGCCTATTTGCTCTCCATTGCTTCTGCAATTTTTTTTTTTCGAGAGTTAATATTTTCACAAGATCAGAATTGTTCTGACAATAGATATTGTATGCTGCCTCAAATTTTGAAACTCAGAGAATCACTGAGAGGCGAAACAAGGTTGTGATTACTGACAGGATGTGGGCAAGACTTCTTTCTTCAACCAATCAGCCAAGCTTTCTGAACCACAAAGATGTTAATGAAGCCAAAAATGAAGAAAAACCTCCTACTCAGTTGTTAGATGGGGACAATTGCAAAGATGAACAACAATCAGGAAACCAAGCTGACAATAATATCAAGACATAAAACTAGACACTAACTTGTTATATGCAACTGTATTTGGTGATATATTCCGGACCAAACCCGGCCATGCACAAAGCCTGGAGTGTAAGGAACTGTACGATTTGTCCTTTTTCTTACATTGCAGTTGGTATATCTTTTTTTAAAGGACACGCCAGTCATCAACAATGACATGGAATAATTCCACTGAAAATGAGGTTTGTTGAAGTGACTAGTTGCTTAACCAGTGTTCTATGCTTTTGGTTGGTGGTAGGTAGCAATAGCTAGTGACTTGAGAGTTTTCAATCTCAGTTTTGTTGGAATGAGGTAAACAAGCGTTGTGATTTATATTTGCACAAAATTTGACAATTGATTTGACTTATTCTTTATATATTCAGTTACATCTAGATTGATATATTTAATATTACGGCTGTAGTAATAATATGAATTAGTTAACCTCAAATGAGGAGGAAAACAGCTTGTGGCTTGATTGTTCAGGGTCTAATTATAATTAAGTTTGCTTCTTAATTTGGATACTGATTTCGAAAACAAGTCTAATTAAGGACTTACTTATATAATGGAGTTGCAATGCTTGTTTAATTTGATAGTTTTGTAATTTTTATATAAGATTAAATTATTATTTTGGTGATCAACAAATTTTCAATTTCTCAAATTAGTCATCTTCAATATATATATTTTGTTAATAAAATGATCTATTTGTTGACAGACACTTACTTATGTGGCTTAACTAAATACACACTTGTTCGCTAATGTAACATAATGATAGATCATTTTGTTAGCAGAATTTACATTGGGGAGAAATTCTTAATAGACTTGGTCTATAAAATATGTAAGTCAAATTAATCATAAATGAACAATAAGCATGTCAGATACATTTATAACAAACGATGTAATGGTTACCCAAGAATTTCTCCACATTAGAGGATTAAGCTAGAAAAAAAATCTTTGGATGACTAAATTAAGAATTTAAATTTTTTTTAGGGACAAACAATAATTTAGTATTTATATAAATATAGAACCCAGTAAAACCACGATCTATCTCAGCTCGTTAAGTAGGATTGGTTCAGCTCCAACTGACCGCTAACTCAGCTTGATTAACAATAATATGCATCTTTGAATAGATTGTTTTTTTAAAGAATTTCTGGATCAAGTCGAACTGACTGTCTAGCTCAGGTAGATACAGACTACTTTTTCCCGTCTCGTGAGTGCATGCATCTTTTAAGTACTTGTTTTTTCCCCATCTCATGTTAGTAGAGATAAGGATATACATTCTCTGCACGAAACATAGTATATAATATGAACAGATACAACAAATCAACTATTATGTTCTTTCCCCCTCCAGGTTTTACAGTCAAATATTAACTAGTAACAATATATCTAGCGGGGGATGACAATTTATGTTTAAATGGGCTGGATATCAAATAAATCATCTTGACGTGGCAATTTGTTCAAACAACTAACAGCATCTCCAACCAAATGCGTTTGTGTCACTAGGCCCTATATACACCAGAGGGCTCCGCATTCTGAACAATCCAAAGATGTTCAAGAAGTTTGTGTAATGGTAGACGTTGAGAGGAATCCTTGACTAGCATCTTTAGTAAAAAGAAAAGAGGAAAAGGAATACTCAGGCAACAAATATCTCTTGAAAGGAAAACTTGAGAGTACTACACAAAAAAGCAGAGATCAAAGACGAAAAGAAGAAAACCTGACTGATGAGGTCTTTTGCAGCGGAGGACACAATTGGTTTAGGAGGGAACTTGAGATCCACTTGTATGATCCTGCAAGGTATAACCAGAATGTTAAAGTATAATCAAAACTCTGCGTTCTCAACATCCTTTGGTTTGGGAAAATACAAGACGGGGGCCATGCATGATACAAGATAAGATTAACCTGCATACCTTCTGTATGCTGACGGGCCATGCGTGATACAAATTGCCAGATAAGATTAACCTGCTTACCTTCTATATGTATCAGAATGTTCTTTAGCCTCAAAAGGAGGGACCCCATATAGAAACTCATAGCACAGGACACCAAGACTCCATATATCCACACTTGCATCATGTTCAACACTCTCCACTGTTGAAGATTTAAAATGAAATTTAGTTTTGCATTGATTAGAGAGAGAACAAGTTAAGGGATGGTGAAAACAAAAAATTAACACAAACATTTATACATACCCATCTCAGGAGGGAGGTAATCCAGTGTACCACACATGGTCCGCCTGCGATTGAAAGTGTGAACCGACCAACCGAAGTCTGCTATCTTCAGTTCACCCTGACAAAAGAAGAAGATGCTAATAAGCACAAGGTGTACACAACAAACAAGAAGACCATAAGAAACAACGGCCCAGTCATTGCCGATCACCTGTGCACCAATAAGAAGGTTCTCTGGTTTAATATCCCTATGTATTACATGCTTTCCATGGCAATATATGAGTGCTCGCGCCAACGATGCAACATACTGCCTCAACCACAAATAGAAACAATAGCCCGTCAGTCTTAGGAAAATGTAAAAGTAAAAAGGTTAATCAAGTTGCCTGATGAAAGCTGGAAATCTCCCCCTAAACTAGTACACATTACGGATCAAATGCACACTTTATTTTTCTTGCTTGTTGATACATATTGCGTAGATAAAAATTACATCAGCCAAGCAAGGCCTTTTGCTAATCACAAACGAAACATTGGGAAAGAGGAAAGATATGGAAAGAATTAACACTCTGCAAAATATATACTTACAGTGGCAGCACGTCTTTCACTGAAATATTTGCATTTCTGTAATTCCTTATAAAGTTCACCTTTGGATGCATACTCTAAAATCAGATAAACTCGTTTCTGCAATGAATTATTTCACAAGTAAAAAGTTATTAGCAGCGTTTTTCCGTCTTCAGCAATACATGAATAGAATCTTGCAGAACCCAGCAGAAACAAAAATACCTGATCATAGAAGTATCCATAAAGGCGTAAGATGTGGGGATGGCGTAGATGACTTTGTATTTCAACTTCTCGTTGAAGCTGATGCTCAACTTGGGACTGTTGCAATTGGCTCTTAAAGAGGACTTTCAGAGCAACAATATGATTACTCTGTTTCGGAAGAGCATATTGCATCAGAATGATTATACAGAGACAGGAAGGTAAAGAAATACCAAAATATCAACAATGATCATATAAACATATTGACAGAAAAATGAACAAGAATGGCTATACGTGAATGATATTACCGCTTTACATTAAATTCTTAGATGGTAATTTGCAAAAGTAATACTGCCAAAGGCCAAAGCAACTGTGCACATCACTCAAGTAAGGATAACTTTGCTTGTTTGCCCATAACAAAAAGTCAAAAGGCATTGATACATACATAAGATAAAGCAAGAAGAAAATAAAAGTTCACAAAAACTCAAGCAGGGTACATCAACTACCATAATAATTCAGAGAAAGAAGTATAGATCTGATTTATTTATGATCACACGAAAAAGTAGTATTAGTTGGCAAAAGCAGTAAATAATTAAAGCAGAATATGAGAAAAACTTACTCTCTTTTCTCTGGCCAAATAGACGTGGCCAAATTTCCCCCTTCCAAGAGGCTTTCCGATATCAAAGTCGTTAAGAGTCCACCTTCTTTTCTCCACAGCTGAAACCTCTGAAGAAACCTGATAAAATGAAGCAGGAAACAGGTAGACATAAGATATCTTAGGAGTTAGAACAAGCATCTAATAGACTCGTACTGAATCCTGTAGCAGATGAATACCATAAAATAATTAAACTTCCAGGAAAACAATGTCCTTGGTCTTTAATCAGACCTTAAATAAACGTCCTTAGATTTAAAATTTCTAACTAATTTGAGATGTAAAAGTTTAGCGGACAGAGTAATTTTAGAAAGAAAAACAAGCACGATAGAACATAGCGGTTGTCCTTTTTCCTCAAGCAGTTTTAGGTGACTTCTGATTTTCCTCCATTCTTTACAAAAAGGTAAACATAGGAAACAAAATGGGAGAAGAAGAAATAAGACGACGGCTTAATATCTTCCGAAAATACGACACCACGCTTTACAATTCATTTTAGGCGCTTTATCAACATCCGGAGGTTCGAGAACCTCGATAATGAAAAATTCAGAAATCTTTGCTCTTTACGAGTAGGCGATCACAATGATTACATTCCAACTAAGAAACAAAGCATCAAAAAGATTCAAGCAAACCTAAGACCTTGATCGACAACCCTAAGTTTCAGATCCGGGAATTCGATCGGCAAATCAATTATGAGGAATTAGAGAAACTCAGAAGCAAATTCTTTTGTATTACCTTGTCCTGAGATTGTGTCTCTGTTGCAATCGCCATGTGTGCGCGATGGACAGAGAGTTCCGAAGGGGAGGATCCAAATCAGGGATTGGATGATGGAGATAAAGAGCTTAGAAGGACGGATAAATGGCTTTTGCTTTAACAAGAACATATTAACGGTCGAATAACGAGTAGCGGACACGTGGTCCAATACCGCTCGAAACTCTTTTCAAATATTTTTGTCATTCTTTTGAGCGAGGAGCGTCAATAATTGACTTGTATAAATATTTCTTATTTTCACTTGTACTAAGGGTAGAAGTAGGCCAGGCGGTCTATCAGGGTCTTACAGCCTGGCCTACCATAAGTCTGGTTTGACTTGGCCTATTTAATAATTTAGGTCAGGTCAAGGCCTTTTTATAGGCATTTTTAGTAAAATAGGTCAGGCCCCTATATTAAAGGCCTGGCCTATAAGCCTACAGGCCGGCCTATATTATTTTTATAATAATATA
>JASKGM010000008.1:4078227-4098391 GCA_034509205.1 Ceratonia siliqua
ATTCGCCTCACTTCCAGAAAATCCCCAGAAGAATCACCTTCTAAGCCTCGAAAATTCCTCTCTGAATCGCGATGTCCTCCTTCTTTCTGGTTCTCAATTTCTTCTTATAGCCAACAAATCTCATGCCTCTCGTTGCCAGTCTTCTCGTGATGGCGTGGGGGGAATTGTTTCTTCAGAGAGTGGGTAAGGCAGAGATAAGGTGAACCGAGGGATGGAGAGATGGGTTTTGCAGGGAGTGGGTTGCTTTCCAGAAAGAAATGTCGTGGGGTAGTGCAGATAGGAGAGGTGCGCAAAGGTAGCGTGGAGGGGTGAAGGAAATGGCAGATTGAAAGTGATGGGAGAAAGGGTAGCTTGCAGAGAGACGTGAGTCAGGCGGGTCCAGGCTGAATATGGGGCTTGGTTGGTTTATTGGGCCAGGTGATTTGGGCCTGATGAGTATGGATTGGGTTGGTTGGCTGATTTGGTGGATTGGGCTTTTGAGGGTGTTTTTGGGCTGGAGACAGAAATTAAGCTGATGGAGTAATGGGTCAGGTGATTAATTTTAATGAGCTGAAGGGAAATGAGTTTCTTTTTCTTCTTTTTTTTCCCATAAAATTAGTGAATAGTAAATAATAATAATCTAGATAAAATAATATATAAATGTAAATATAATGAAAATAAATAAACAAATAAAGTAAAAAGAGAGAAAAGTGGAACAAAAATAGGTGTTTACAGTGGGCAACCTGATCTTCACCTTCGAGAACTGCACTCACCAAAGGGAACATTCAGCTAATCACTTCCTTCAGGAGTTTTACTTATCCAGAGAAACTATTCCGTTCAAATTCAAATTTTTGTCAGGAACTGCACTTACTCACAAAAGTACCATTTACCATAAAATGTCATCAACTGATAAATGTTGTAACTTATGTGCACCTAGTGGTTATACCACCACTTTATTACGGATCTCATAACATAGTTTTAAACTAGATTCAGCAATCTTACACAAATTACGCATTCCCATAAAAACTTTAGGAAAAACTCATAATTTGGGAAAGAACAATAAATTCATATATATATTATATTTTATTCAAAACATCCTAAATTGTGCTTGCAAATCATAATATATAAATTACAGTTTCAAGCATCCAGAGATAAGTAGATATTCACTCACCACTCAAACTGTAGGTATTGGGTGACTATTTCCACTCAACTCCACCTCATGATAGATTTGGATTCAAAAAATTTGTGTCAGGTATATTTATAATTATAACATGTACACTTACATATTAGTCACCCGAATTTATGACGTCTCTTAACATACCCACTATACTAAAAAGGAAATTATAGAAATGAGACTCATTATTTTATCTAATGAGGATTAAACACCCAAAAGGGGTTTTAAAGTTTTTCCAAGGCTATGAGACTCAAACTTTACCAAGATGAAAAATCTAGGGAATAAAGAGGTCGAATTTAGAATCAAAAATTTTTTTTTATGGCATGGAATTCCAGAGAATATTAAGTTTGGATTAGAAAAATCAAACACTTCACAATTTGGTTTTGGAATCCCCAATTGTGAATAAAATTCAAAATGGAACCAATTTAAACTCCATTATTCACATCTGAAGCTGGTATATTAATATAGAAAGTTTATACCTTTATACCCTTCATTCTGCGGTGCCAAGAGAATTAATAAGATCAATAAAATTTAAGAATCATTCAACTAAGATTTTAATCAGTGTAATGATTTCAAGCTTAAAAAATTCTATACAGGACCAAAACCCAGAATTTACAAAGCAAGGAAATATTAAGAGGAACAACAACCTTAGATCAAATTCAAGGTTGACAAACTCCAACCCAGTGAAGTAATTAGAGTGAAAATTTCTATTTAAAATCAACCCAAGGCAAACAACCATGAAGGAACCAAGTTGAGGAAATTTGGAAGTTAAACAAAGTTTTTGAATTTAGATAATTCACTACCCCCAAAATAGACAAAAAAAACTCCTAGGTAAGTTAGGCAAAATACATTAATAAAAATCTGGAAGCTCTGTTTCATCACCCACAGCCTAAAAAAAAATGGCAGGATACCATAAGGAGCCTTGTTTCAACATTTACATCCATGGAGTAGTGAGCCTACCTTAAAGAAAAATTTCATAGCACCTTGACTAACCTTGCAGCAGTTCACGGTACAGGGAGGGAAGCCTTACCTCGGCTGCTGGTTTTAGGCTGGAAGGAGACTGTCACGGCGGTAGGAGGTGACTGGCGGTAGAGGGGCTAACAGTGGGGGAGAGAGAAGCGAGAGAGGAAGAAAGAAATTTCTACACTTGGTACGGGGAAAGGCGCAGAAACTTGCCAAAAAAATTAAAGGGGAAGGTATGTTTTGACTGGGGCTATTTGAGAGAGGAAGAAGGGCCAAAGGGTAAATTTTCAAAGTTAAAGACTTATTAAAATTGTTACTTAGTCCTTATAATTTAGGTTATTTACATTTGGGCCTCTTTTTTTTTTTTAGATTAAGGCATTACATTCTTCAGATAAAAAGCTATAAAATATTGGTTAAATGCAATATGTTTTTAATGAGGGTTGATATGCAATAGCTCATCCTTAAATATCTTATTTTTTGTTTTTATTTTTGATATTAATGAATTATTTTTCATGTCATATATTTACCTTAAAAGCTAAAGACATGAGGGCTATGTGAGCTAGCAGTGTCAATTTAAGTTGGCTTGGCCCGGTCATACTTTGCCTTTTTTGGGCTTCAAGAAAAACGAGATTGGCTCAGGTTGACCCGTTTTTTATTGGACCTATATTTGAAGGCCTTTGTCAAATTCTATAGAACTTTAGGGCATAAGAGAGTCTAACTAAGAAAATTAATTAAAAGTAATAAAATACACAAAAATTAACCATAAAAGTTAACAAAAACATATTTTAAATTATTTAAAACAAGTATATATCAACGAAAATAAATTATTCATAATAAACAACGAGTACAAATTAAAAAAAATCAAAAAATTATTCTAATTCAACATTATAAATTAAGACATCTATCCAATATCATTTTCAACAATAAATTTGAATCTATTTTAGATATTGTACATATTTGGTCTTTTAAATGTCACAAGTCATCATTGAAAGATGAGATAATCTATTTATATGATATTTCAAATACTGTAACACATTCATATGCTATTTAGGATAAAAAAAATTGAAGAAAAAATTACTAAAAAAATGAAAAATTCAGCTGGAGGACCGAGCTAGAATAAGTCCGCTTAAATTCAGATTTTGTAAATCAAGACTACAACTCTACTTGAATCCTATAAAAATAAGGCATTTGCTATCCTACCCCCCACTCCCCTACCTCCTTCCGATGCCACCCCCACTTCGGCACCACCGATTTGTTATGTTTTGTATTTTTTATCTCAATTTTTTTTACTTTTTAACATTAATTAAGTATTTGCTATGTCATATATTTTTTTGAGAATTTTTTAAAATTTTTTTATATTTTTTTAAGATTTTTAAACTTATGAATAAATAGTGTCAAAAAATTATAGGTGAATAGTAAAAAAAGATATAAAATTTTTTTTAAAATATTTAAAAAGCTTTTAAAAATTTAAAAAAAATACCAAGATAAAAATATTTAATTAATTTTAAAAAGTAAAAAAAATTAAAAAAAAACCTAAAAACTAAAAAAAGTAAAAAAAAAAGTGGAAGAACGTAACTTAATCCCCTAAAAATAAACCGACCCAAGTAAGCTGAAAATTAATAATACTATCTACGGCAACTAAGTGGTGGGGCTAGCTTAGAAGTCCAGCGCTTCCTACAGTACTACATCAAGAAAAAAAAACAAAATTGCCTAGAAATTAAATTAATATAAAGAACATTACACGTTTTTTTCTGTGGCTAAAAACTTGAAAGGGCCGTGTCTCAGGTCCTTTCTGGACACTAGACAGTTATGGGGACAGGTGTTGAGGTTGTGCAATTCAAGTTCATGCAAAGCCGCCACGAGGCGCGATACGTCCTCAACTTCAGCCGCGTAATCTGCCATCACCTCCAGCTTCATATCAATCTTCCAACTCTCCTCATCCAACCCAATTTGGCTTTCGCTATTCATTTGGTGTGATTGCTCAGCCCAGCTCACTTCACAATGTCTGATCAACCAAGATCTGTTGTGACCCATGGATCCTATGACACCACCACCCCACCTTCACGCCAAACCGTGAAGCTCTTGACTGCTGCCACTGTTGGCTTCACACTCTTCCTCTTATCCGGATTAACCTTGACCGGGACTGTGATAGCCTTGATCCTGGCAACCCCACTTCTAGTTCTGTTCAGTCCTATCCTAGTTCCTGCCGGTATAGTTTTATTCCTGACTGCTACTGGCTTTTTGTTTTCCGGTGCCTGCGGTGTGGCAGCTATAGCCGCATTGTCATGGATATATAATTACGTGACCGGGAAGCACCCCGCAGGTTCTGATCAGCTTGATTATGCTAGAGCGGTGATTGCTGATAAGGCCAGGGACATGAAGGAAAGCGCCAAGGATTATGGGCATTATGTGCAGGGTAGGGCTCAAGAGGCCACACAAGCGTCTTAATCATGGAATAAGTATATTGTAGAAGGTGTTACCGTATGAATTTGCATGTTAAGTTGTAGCGTTATTTCTTGTTTGCGGTGTTCTATGTTGTTCTGGTTTTGTATCTAGTTCGTTTTTGGAGCTAGATCTCAGTTTTTGTTTTGGTGTAATCTTCTTAATAAAACTCTTTGTAAACCTAAGCTTTGTTCCTTTTCTTAATAAAATAAGAGGGGAGAGAGAGGGGGAGGGGGGGTTGGTCCTGTTTATTGTTGGATTGAGACATTGGGTGGACCAAGAAGATAGGTAATGTAACACAGATTTCTGAAGAACCAGCATGTATAAACATAATCTCAAGCAAATCAAAGGACTGTGAGACAACAAATTCGTTCTATTATATCCAACCACATCTAAAATGATGACTCAACAATTAGAACACTAGCAACACTAGCTATTGGGTGACATCCAAAGATTATATATTTGAGGTAAACAATCTAACAGTCCGCAAATTTGAACCCACTCCGATTCAAATGAAAAAGAAAAAAAAAAAAAATCCTAGAGTCACTTTTTCTTCGGAGGCTTGTCAAGAAGTTTTTGAAACATGATCAGCTGACCTTGAGCTTTGGTTCTTCGGTAGCAAATAGGACGGAAGGAAAGAAGAAATGATGAATGCAATTCCGAGACACAGTAGCGCCAATATTACTACCCACCAAGCTTTGTAGGGTATGCCCAATAATAGTTCATCACATACTGTCATCATATCAACAGAGAAAAAAAATTAAGACTAAAGATATATATAATATATCATGATATTGAAGTCTCCAATAACGTCAAGTTCAAACTTCCATTCTTTCTTAAAAAAATAATAATATTGAAGTCATTGAACAATAACCTAACAAATTTTCAAATTAATTCAAAAGGGGATGAAACAAGAGTAATGAAGCATGTGATGGAGAAATTATTAATGCCAAGATTGCTGAATATACTATGCCGAGTTACCTATATTGAAGATAATATGTTGCCTCTCAGGTACATGCGGTATTGCAACAAACCCCTCTGGCTCCACAGTTACCAGTACATGCGTTTTATCCTGATTGGAGCCAATTCTTTAAGAACAAAACATAATATAATTCATGTAAGCAAGCACAGCTTCATACTAAGTAGCATATTGAACCTGATCGCTCTCAGTCTTGAAAATTAACTTTTCAGTATTGAGTAATCTTCTGTTATTGTTCATCACTATATCCGAATTGTCTCTCCGCAGTTGTATGGAAAAGCTAGCGGGTATCTGGTGTTTTAGTTAGTGTTTGTCAGTTTCCAGAGGAAGGATTCGCTGCAAAGAACTGAAAAAAGACATTATACATACAGAAGCTGGATATGATATCTTCACTTCATACCACGTATGGGGTCGGAGATCTTGTAGTTTATAAAGGCGAGAGCCACCTTGTAATGGCAGAGTTTCTCTCCATAACTCTTCCCCAACTCTCAAAATTTTGTTCTCAACCCTATGACATTGATCAGTTGACCTCTATAATTGAGAGACATTTAACATAAAAAAATACTGATTTGTAGAGAGCAAGTCCAGACAATTAAACATAGTTGAGGATTTTTTGATACTGACGTAGTCCCAAAGCAGAGGGTTGGGCCCTCCATGATGATGTGGAGAATGCAAAGCAGAACAAGCATATTGCACAAGTAAGTGTGATACATTGGTAATGAAGGGGACACCCAAATAACTTGAACCTATAAATTAAAAAGATGCATTTTAGTACATATTGAACCATTTCAAAGTGGCTAGAATTCAGCAAGGAAAAAGATTTTATTATGAACCATACCACCTGTCTGTCACCGAATAGAAAATGAGCAGTTTAATAATTAAGGATAACTAAACAATTATGTGATATGGAATTGGCAAAATCTCTATGTCCAGACGAATATTCATGCAGAGCCCCAGTCAAGTTCCCGAAAACGCAATCACAAATAGGATAAGATGACTTCAGATCAGTTTTCCCAGTCCCCCCTTCCCCTGAGGTCTCTGAATTCTAAATTTCTACAGATAATTTGGCTTTGGAAGCATATATAGGTCATTAAATGTCACCGATTCAAGGAAAAGGCAGAGTTTTGAGCACTAAAGGGGCCATGGCTGAAAATTACGCAGGCTAATGGTGAGAAAAAAAAAATTATACCAAGCACCAAAAAGTGAGGGTCCGGATCCCGTACGGTTGAAGTACGAGATTTAGTTAAATCGTGCCGTCCAATGCGCGATTTAATCTAATTTTTTTTAATTTTTTTCATTTAACACATTTTACGAAAAATCTTTTTAAAAATTTATTTTTTGAAAAAATTGTGGCCGTCCAGTACAGATTGGACGGCCGATTCTTCCAACCGCATGGTATCCTCAGGCAAAAAGTGAAGATAATAGCAGGAGAAGTAAAGCCCAGCTTAATAGATAATGCAATATTGTAAATGCAGCTGAATCGCTGAGGCAATTAAAACAAATATAGCAGGACAGGTAATGGGAAGAAAACACATTTTTATGATCTGCAGTAGGGAGAGGCTGAAAGTCGCGAGACACCAACGGTAATATAAGCCACAACAATGGCATAAATAACCTATCGTCATGATTTAGATTAGGCTTGAGCACGATTAAACTATATCAACTTAGACCTGGCAAAATCATGCGGTATGGGAAATGATAACTTCTCTTGCTGGTCTTCTCACTGGTGTTTTCTATCGGCATTAGTAAATAATGCTCACGAAGGAGCCAGAAGAAGAAAACTTGAGAAGTCTCATACCCTTTTTATCAAGTACCGCACATATAACGCCTAATGTCTCTCGGTTGTATTTTGCAATTAATTCAAATAGCATCACTGACCATACAAAGCAAACCAAGTATTTAATTTCAATTTGGAATTTTATGCGCTTCAAAATGAAGATATGTTCAAGAAGATATAAAGCCATAATCTACAGATTCGAAGCTTATACTCATTTTGAATGGTTTTCTTTGTTTTTTGTTTTTTTTTTCAGTGAAACAAATCAAGAAAGCCTCGATAAGGCATGAATTTTCTGCAAAAATAGCAGGCTAAGCCAGTGAGACCAGAAACACACCAGGAGGGCGAGAGTCTTAAGACTTCGGTGACCACGAAGTGGAAAAGAGACACAGCATCATCGGGCGTTGGCCGTTGCTACGGAAAAGACAAATCTCAGTTTTCGTGGGAAGAAAGGGAAACCAAAGGGAAAAGTACACCTTTTATTTTTGTTTCTGTTTTTTTATATAATTCCTATGAGTCTTAAACGAAGAGCAGAAGAACCCTTCAGAACGACGTCGTTGGTGGGGGCACTCCTGCTGTATGAGCGCGCTCTGCCTCGGAAAGAATTTAAAGCCAAAATCGAGGCTTGGAATCCCAAATTGATTAGTCTGAAGAAGCCTTGCAAATTAAAATCTTCTTTGAAGGCACTCGACCTTTTAAGACTGCACTCTGAAGATCGAATATGGTGAGATAATATTAGGTTTACAAATATTCTCGTCTCATAGTCATCACCGTAATACTTTCCTCGTTCTCATCTTTAGCTACTTGGATTTGCATAATTTTCCTTTGGATATGCGCAAGTTTTAAATTTTTTTTCTGCTAAAACTTTCGTTTTCCTTTCTCAGTTCTCTATTGCAGCTATCAATGATACGGACTCCAGAAGTCGGTGGGAACCACTTGCTCCAACTAAAGAAGCCCAGGTATGTATCTTTCTCTTCGGTAATTCTGGTGATCTTTATAATGACATAATGTCATGCAGTTGCAAAAGCTCTGGTTTGGAGGTGTAATATAGTCTATACTCTTAAATCTTGATAGCACAGTGTAGTAATACCAAATATTCCCAAAGCCTTTTTCTTTTCCTTTGTGTCAATTTATTTTTGGTATAGCTGTTTTTGTGTTTAAATTTTGAGTCTCATATAGTGGAAGCCGAACCTGTTTGCCCTCTTCCATTTATGCATTTTCTTAGTGAGAACTAACAGGAAAAGCCTGTAAGTTCTATGTCATGAGCTCTTCCTACGATTTTTGTTTTTTTCTTGTTGTTTCAGGAATTTCATCTGTCTCAAACTTATCATGAAGGACTTCTCAAGTTACAAGCAAAAGAATATGAAAAGGCTCGCAAGCTCTTAGAATCTGTCCTCAAAGATCCTCTTATAGCGAATGCTCAAGTATTGATCTCTTCTTAACACAATTTATATATTGGGGTCCGTTTTTCATTTTGAGATAATAATATGATGTATTTCTTGTTATCAGGTGGATAGTAGTGCTAGTGATGGTCATCTGTTGCAACTCAGGTTTTGATCTGTGCTATAATGTAGATTCTATTTTATCTGTTCTGTTTTTAATGTATGCTTCTTTTATCTCCTCTTTCAACATTTATTCTGTAACTTTGGAAGCCGTTATATTACAATCAATTCCTTTACCTTGAGTATTAATGATTCTCCAACTCCATATTCCATGTTTCCTTGTTAATTCATATTTTTACTTTTAGATGTTTTCTTTTTAGAATTCTGATCATTCTATATGATGTCCATTTTCCCCTTTAACAATGTTTCCCAACCTTCACAATAAAAAAGATGGATATTAAATATGGTTCCATTTGAGGTCAAACCTAAGTATGCATGTCTTGTATCATCCATGTTTAAGTTTTTCCCTGCTTCCATCTGCATATCTGGTCGCTTTTTGTGCAATGCTCCAGAATCTGGTCTGGGTTTAATTAAACTTTTCATAATTAGGATTAGTTAGCTTTTGGTCATAGGAGTTGTGTCAATTGACCAATAGGCTATGTAAGTTCCTCTTAGGTATTGCTAATTGCTATTTAATTATATATATATATATATATATATATATATATATATGACTGTTACTTACAGAAGTATCTACAGATTCTTGGCATTGAAGAACCTAGCCACTGTTTTTCTTCAGCAAGGTTCAGCTCATTATGAGAATGCTCTACCCTGTTATCTTCAAGCCGTGGAGATTGACTCTAAAGATTCTGTCATTTGGAACCAGCTGGGAACATTGTCATGCTCAATGGGCTTACTGAGTATTTCACGGTGGGCATTTGAGCAAGGCCTCTTGTGTAGCCCTAACAACTGTAAGCACCTAAATATCCTTTATGTCATTCTCTACTGGTTACTTAGTGCATCTTAATGTTTCCTCTGCCTGGACTTCAGTTTTTTCCCTTACAAATTCCAATTGGGTGTGCTTCTCTCTCTCTCTCTCTCTCTCTCCATCTGTGTCTTAATGTACAGTATTTATGCATCTAATTTTTTCCCCTGGTTGTGTCTGCAGGGAATTGCATGGAAAAACTTTTAGAAGTTCTTATTGCTATTGGCGATGAGGTTGCTTGCCTCTCTGTTGCAGATTTGATTTTGAGGCATTGGCCATCACATTCTCGTGCTTTGTATGTTAAAAATACCATTGAAGAGCCAGAACCATTGCCATTTGCTCCTAGAGGCATAGACAAGCTGGAACCTAAACATGTGCGGCTCAAATTTCCCGATAAGAGAAAAGCTACTGATGAGAACCTAGATGAAGATGTTGCATTTAAGAAGCTGAACCAGAACAGAGAACTTCACCTGACAGAAGCTTCTTGGGTGGCTTTTGCTGATGCACTGCTCGAAATCTTGTTTCCGTTGAATGTGCCAAGTTCTGAGACAGAGCCTGATAAAGCATGCAAGTCTGGGGACGTCAGATTAAGCATAAATTTATCATGTAGTTCAGAAGTTGGTATGAACTCTGTGGAAGGGAAAGGGTCGAGCGGTGAAAACATTGCTTTTGTTGATGGTAACATAGAAAGGTCAAGTGCCTTTAAAGAAAAAGAAGCAAATACCCAAGAAGAACAACCCCATGAGAGACGAAGTTCTCGTCTTGAAAGGCTCAGGAGTCGTAAACCGGGGAAAGAAGAATCAGATTCTGCTTGTGGTAAGGACCACGCCAGGGTTGTCAATCAATATCTAGAACCTTTTATTGTTAGTGGATTGGGTGGTAGATATTTGCTTGATACCACTACGTCATCCAATTTAGTAAATGCTGAATCTAATAATGTTTCTAAATTTGTAAGAGAAACTTCTAAAAACTATGGTGCTTACCATATGGGGCACTTGCTTTTAGAAGAGGTTGCAAGACAGAATCTTACATATCAGGATGCTTTTGTCAAATTCCTAGAGTTGGAGAAGTTGACAAGGCACTGGGGAAAGGAAAGAACTGCTGAGTGTAGTCTTTTCCTTGCTGAGCTGTATTATGACTTTGGATTATGCTCCCCCAGTGGTTCTAAACAAAAAGAATTTATGTCAGAGGCATCTTATCATCTCTGCAAGATCATAGAGTCTGTAGCTGTAGATTATCCTTTTCACTTGACTCATGACTTGAAGAATGAAGGTTGTTCTTTGGTCAATATTTACCAATATACTAGTGGAATATCAACCAGTACCTCTACTGAGAGCAATTTAAATTTAGACAGCTCAAATCTAATTAAAAACAGTTCATTCTGGGTTCGATTCTTCTGGTTAAGTGGAAGATTGTCTAGTTTTGATGGCAACAAGGCAAAAGCTTGCGAAGAATTTTGTACATGTTTGTCACTTTTGGAAAAGAGGAAAAATATGAATAGTTCTCTATGTTCAGTATGCTGCCCACATTGCAAGGCTATAAAAGAGCTAAGCATCGACAGAGTTCTCTACGAAATTAATATACTAAAGGTCAATTTCTTGATGGAAAAGTCTGTCATAAAGATGATTGAAAAAGAAATGTATTTGGAGTGTGTATCCTTGCTTTCTCCACTTTTATTCTCTACACAGGACGTCTACATTGATTCATTATCTTTAACAGTGGCAGATAAAAAAGATGAAAAGATGGCTTCGATTGAACTCGTGGCTCTAGATGTTCTAATAGAAGCATGCCAGAAGACAAAGCCAATGGATGTGGAGATGTATTTGAATTGTCATCATAGAAAGCTGCAAATACTTATGGCAATGATGTGGTTGAACGAATGCCTTACCTCATTTAAATCCTCCCCTCAAACACTGGGTGTAGGCACACCTCCTAATTTTGATACCGATTCAAAGGAAAGTTCAAGCAAGCACTATAGTCACTTGGTGGCAGAGGAAGTGAAAGCACTCTCTGAATGTATCTCACAAGTGAAGAAAGTTATTGATCATCGTGGAGATTCTGTACGTAAATATCATTCCTTCAGTAGTTTATGTAATACAATATGAGTAAGATAGAATTATTATGTATTTTATTTTTCTATTAAGTAATTATCATTTAGTAATTAGGTTTTCTAATTGGATAATTGGGGTAGTTTATGGTTTAATTATTAGTAATTAGGGATTATTAATAAAGTTGTTTGAGCCTAGGGACATGTTATCCAATAGGATTATCTCGGATTAGGAAACTAGTATTCATATTTGAGTTGCATTGGGATTTCTAGTCTAGTGTAGCCTATAAATACGCTTGTAGTCCGTTAGGAAAATTACCTCTGGATTATTATGATATTTTAACACAAGCATTTATTTGATAGTTATGGTTTTTGTTATTTTTTTGGTTTCTGTTCTACATCATTTGGATTGTAAGCTGTCATAGAGATGAAGTGTATATCCTAAAGATCATTCTCCAGTTTAACTATGAAGGAAGTTTGTACGCTATATTATTATGCTACTCTCTTCGTTATCTGGTTGTGAAAACCAATTAATTTGTATCCGAGCTTGACTTAAATCCATTATCTAATTTATATGTAATTACTATTTACATATTATTACACAATATACATAATTCTTCTAATCCTTGAACATCTAGGTTTGTCATTATGGTAGCAAATTTTCCCCTTGGCATGTAAAAGGAAGAAAGCTCATCCTGCTGCCTTACCTTGTGGTGTTTTGCTCATAGTAATTTTTGGGGTATCGGGTTTCTCTTTCAGAATTCAGAGAGATTGACAGTCTCTATTTTTCCGTTTATGGTGTTTTTTCCCTTTGCTGTGCTTCAGAGACAATACTTTTCTCTATGAAATTCTTCTCTCTCTCTCTCTCTCTCTCTCTCTCTCTCTCTCTATATATATATATATATAAGTATTTTTCAAGTTTCTGTCTTTGATTATTTATTTAGATAGATTTACTGGAATATTTTATTAAATAAGTATAACAATTACAAATGTCTTTTAAACTTGTAATAGCTTGCAATACTAACAATTGTCCAAATTATCCACATGCTTTCAATCCTAGTATATGAGGTTGACAAAGAATGAATTCTACAATGTTACTTAACTTATTTCTCCAGATGACATATACTGGTAAGCTCCAGATTTTACTTGTTTTTTGTTTAGAATCTGGTATATTGAGATAGGCCTCCTTTTACAGATTTTTTTTGTTGGGGTAAAAGATCTACAAAACTGTTTATTCTTGGTTATGCTCACAACTCAGTTATAAGTGTAGCCTTAATTTGTGAGATAGCTAATGCTAGTTCATGTAACTTGGTTTTAGTGATAGCACCTTTTGTTTTCTCAATATTTTTAGCAACAGAATGTCATTTATAGTGAATGCATATTTGTTCTTATGCCTTCAGAATGACGTTACTGGTCTAATGAGCAACATTTGTCAAATTCAATCTTTGCTGTTGTCAATCATGAGCTATGTTGTAACCATACTTGTCTGCAACAAAGCCTCAGCACTAGTAACTTCTGATCAAGCAGAAAGCAGCTGTTTTGTTGATGTGGCCATTATATTCTGCAAACTCCAGCATCTTAACCCAAATATACCTATTAAAACTCAGGTGAACTATCTCCTTTGAAGAATTTCACTCTTAATGAATTAGTCATATTTCACTCTTAATGAATTAGTCATATCAGTAATTCCTGTTTATTAAAAAACTCTCCTATTCTTTCCTGAAATCTAATCTCAGGTTGATTTAATTGTTTCAACACATGACTTACTTGCTGAGTATGGGCTTTGCTGTGTGGGTGAAGATGGCAAAGGTGAAGAAGGAACATTTCTTAGATTTGCAATAAAGCATCTCCTGGCCTTGGATATGAAGCTTAAATCTACCCCTTTAAATAAAGAACTGATGCAATGTGAGGAGAAGGTGTCCGAAAACAGTCTTGTTAATGCATCTGTAGAAGAGTTGAAGCCATATACATTAGATCTCCAGCTGGATCGGACCAAAATAGATGAAATTAGTTCTGTGCAGAAGGATGATTTTGAAGGAATAATATCCAAGGGAATTTCATGTAGCAAAGTCCATGATAAAGACAGCAAGGAAGTAGACGGCGGAAATCTTGGAGGTGCTGGGTCTGACTGTATGTCCAACAAAGGTGAAAACTCAAGCAATCAATTGGTTGAATGTGGAAATGAACTTAGTGAAGATGAAAGGGAGGAACTTGAATCAAAAATTGACAGTGCCTTGGATCAGTGCTTTTACTGCTTGTATGGATTAAATCTAAGATGTGATTCATCTTATGAAGATGATCCGGTGATGCACAAAAATACAAGCCGAGGAGATTATCAGACCAAGGAACAGTGTGCTGATGTTTTCAAGTACATTCTTCCCTATGCAAAGGCATCCTCTGTGAGTACTCTCTATCTGTCTGTCTGTGGATCATATTTGTATAATTCTCCTTGTCTATAAATGTCGTACCAATTTTATTTTGTTAAAATTTGTGTGTATCAGAGGACTGGATTAGTTAAGCTTCGTAGAGTTTTAAGAGCTATTAGGAAGCACTTTCTGCAACCACCAGAAGACATCTTGGCTGGAAACCCAATAGATCAGTTCTTAGATAATCCTGATCTATGTGAAGATAAACTCTCAGATGAGGCTGGGTCAAATGGATTTCTTGAAACTATTACTAAGATCATGTTTCGTGATGCGGGGGGGCTCATGCAGTATAACACGTCATTACTTGGGAGGTATATCTGTGTACAGTACTTTAGGTGCTTTATCTTGCATTGATTTATACTTTATAATGTTTAGAATATATCCTTGATATTCCTTCTTTTTGCTACTTAAAATTATCTAAGTGTATTTTGACTTTCAGGTCTGAGACATATTTGGAGGTCTATTGTAACTTGTATTATTTCCTAGCTCTGTCAGAGGAAATGAGTGCAACTGATAAATGGCCTGGCTTCGTCCTGACCAAGGAAGGGGAAGAATTTGTTGAACAAAATGCAAACCTCTTCAAATATGATCTCATGTTCAATCCTCTGCGCTTTGAAAGTTGGCAGCGACTAGCAAATATATATGATGAGGTAAGTTAAACTCTTATTTGGCTTTTTCAATTGTGATTGCTGCAAAATCCCAAGACAAAGAATGCTGTCTTAATTTCTATATGTTGTTATCTACAATTTTATTTCTTAGCATTCTCATGGCTGCACTGAGTCAGGAAGTAGATTTGTTGCTAAATGATGGTAGCAAGCACATAAATGTAGCAGGATGGAGGAAGAATGCTACTTTACCAGACAGAGTGGAAACAAGCAGAAGGAGGAGTAGACGGTGCCTACTAATGAGTTTAGCTTTGGCAAAGACATCTGCTCAGCAGGTTTTTTCCTCTATTTATATATTTTTTCTGTTTGTATTCAAGTGGAGGTGGGAGTCTTTTTAATTTACGTTTTCTTGGATGAAAATGTTGGCTATCCAGTGGTTCTGTTCATGGGGTTGATCACCTTTGAACATTATGCCTAGGTCAAACTCAACAGTAAAAAACATACTAACTTTGAAATCTCATACTAACCCCCCTGATATTAGATGATTTCATACTAACTGTGAAATCAAACAGAAACCTTAAATTTTACCAAATTAAAAAGCAAATTCTGTAGGAGCTTGTTGACTGTAACAGAAGCTAGCACCTTCTAAAGCTTCGTGGTCAAATTGATTCACAAAAATATGTGCCATAGGAAGTTTGTTCTTCATTAAATAGGTATAAAATTCCAATTTCAATCTACCTTAATCCATTTCAATCCTATAAAGCTTGGTTTATCAGGAATATAAGCAAAATATAATCAAAAGAACTTGATATTTCATTTTGGTTTCGCAAATGACATCGCACCGCCACCCAGTTCATGCTATTGAATAGCAAGTATATATACTATTTTGTCATACAAAACAAGGTTTTGCAGAGTGAGGATCCTACAATTAGAATGCACTAAATTCTGATCTTCATTGGCAGGGAAAGGCAACCATTAATTTAAAAATTTTCAGGGGTAAGCTATTCAAAAATTTTGAACTTCAGCTACTGTCTCTGTGTCTTAGCAAAAATGTATAGTATTGCAATCATAGATGTGCTATCAAAATAGGTCAATACTCCTCTACCGCCCACATTAGTGGGCGGTAGGGGAGTTTCCAAATTTTTTTTTATAATTTTTCTGATTTTTTTTAAATTTTTTTTTTACTTTTTAAAATCAATAAATTAAGTTTTATATCATAAATTTTTTTCAGAATTTTTGAAGATGTTTTTGTATTTTTTGTAGAATTTTTTAAGTTACAAATGAATAGTAAAAAAAATTATGGATGAATAGTAACAGAGATGTAAAAAAAATTCAAGAAAAAATGGAAAAACATTTTAAAAAATTCTGAAAAAAATATATTAGATAAAAAATACTTAATTATTTTTAAAAAGTAAAAAAATAAAAAAAAAATAAAAAATAGAAAAAGTAAAAAAAAAAAAAAAGGGGGTGGGGTGGTAGCTTAGAAATTTCCATCAAAATAATTAAAACTGTTCCAACAAGGATGAGCCACGGATCTGAAGAATAGCCTGGACTAGAGCACCCGGGGAACAAAAGGAAAAAAAAATCAGCAGTTAGGATGATAGCGAAGTATTTTGTTTCCAAGAAACAAAACAGCTGTGATGTTTGGTTTATTTTTGTTTGCAGTAAGAACAATCCATTCTCTCTAATTTCCACCCTGTTAGTGTGAGACTGTGATTGGACCATTTACTCTAAGAATTTAAAGGAAATAAGCCCCTCTTGACTTCTTTTTCCTCAATTCAACTATATTTAACACATCATTCATGGACTTGCAAAATCCATTCATGGACTTCCACCACCCCATTTGCTGACAGCTCCTTCCCCTCGAATTTAACTAGAAAAGGAAAAGTATTTTGACCCCCCTCCCCCCTTGCTCCCCTCACAAAGCTAAAGTTATCTGCTCTGTTCTATCTGAAAACTGAAGTTACTTGCATCGTAAATTATTAAGATGTCACGAACTTCATTATTTATATCAGCTTCTTGTCTCTATTAAATCCTTGATAATATTGAGGCTAGATAAATGGCAATGAAAAATTATCTTCATGCTGTTATCTGAGGTAGGATCCATGTGGTTATGGAACTGCACCTGTGTATGCTTACAATGTTAATTGCACATAAAAACATGTTTTGAGACTCTTTGTATTCAGGTCAATCTGTCTTGATAAATATATTGGATATGTTGTTAATAATTTCCATCAACTTGTTGTGGCTCCAGAGTGAAATACATGAGTTATTGGCATTGGTATACTATGACAGCCTCCAGAATGTAGTGCCATTTTATGATCAGAGATCTGTTTTACCCTCAAAGGATGCAGCATGGATAATGTTCTGTGAGAACTCCATGAAACATTTTAAGAAAGCCTTCACTCTTAAGTATATCCCCTTTTCCCAGGTCTTGTTATCTCTTTGCCTCTCTTTAGTTCTGTTATGATGTTTTATAAGTAACTCATGTTTTTTGTACAGGCAAGATTGGTTGCATGCATTTTACTTGGGCAAGCTCAGCGAAAAGCTTGGATATTCACATGAAACTGCATTATCATATTACAACAAAGCTATTGATTTGAATACATCAGCTGTAGATCCTGTCTACAGAATGCATGCATCACGCTTGAAGCTACTTTTTAAGTGTGGAAAACAGAGTTTGGAGATTTTAAAGGTTTTTGTTTCCTTCTTTGATCACTTAACTCTTTTTCTGTATTATTTGATGTGAGTTATGTCTTTGCTGCTGTGAATTTATTCCAATTCCATTAAAGGGGCGTTTGGTACCAGGATTCTTCGAACTTTCCTAGGAATTTCTAGTCGGGAATCTTAATTTTCGACGTTTGGTACAAGGATTAAAATTTTTTTTCTAGAAAATCAGGATTCCTGGGAGTACTTTTTAAGCAAGTTTCACACAAAAATTTTCCTATGTAGGGGGTGGTATTCTTAGATTCCTGCCCCATAGGAAAATTTTGGGGAATACAAATAACCATTTTACCCTTCCTCACAAACTATCATACCATAAGTACTTCAAACTCCAAACCACAAATCCTGAAAACCCAAACTCTAAACCCTAAATCCCCAAACCCCAAATCTTAAGATTCAAACCCCAAAACCTAAACCCTCAAATCCCAAATTCTTAAACCCTAATTCTCCAACTCCCAAACCCCAAACCCCCAATTCCAAACCCCAAATCACCAATTCTAACCATCAACCCATATTTTTCTTTAAAATATAATTTTTTGCAATTTATATATAGGAGTATATTTGAAAAAATTACCTAGATTCCTAGGAAAATAGCTTCTGAACCAAATGTGAAAATGTCTATCATTCACAGGAATTTATGAGATCAACCAAACACAATTTTTACATTCTTAGGAACAAGATTACTAGGAACCATGATTCTCAGGAATCATGTTTCCTAGGAGAAAAAAAATTTTCCTGTACCAAACGCCCCCTAACTGTCATATGTTTTCCCCCATTCTTTATAGCCAAACTTAATTCAAAGGTTAATCTTTTTTATTTTTAGACTGATGTGATTATCAGATGTTGCGATATCTACATTCTTGACAGTTTTTGGTCCTCAACAGGTTCTTTCAGCAAACTCCTTTAATCAATCTGTAAAAGAAGCTGTCATGAGCATCCTTGATGAAATCGATGACTCTCTAATAAGTACGAAGGAGAGATGTATTCAAATCAATTCTATGGAGATAAAGCATGAAGGATTGCTCAAATTGGAGAAGGCATGGTCCATCCTTTACAATGATTGCCTTTCTGCCCTTGAAACTTGTGTGGAGGGGGATCTCAAACATTTCCATAAGGCCAGATACATGCTGGCTCTAGGACTGTATAAAAGGGGTGAGAGTGCTGATATAGAGAGGGCAAAAGATCAACTATCTTTCTGCTTCAAATCTTCACGTTCTTCCTTTACGATAAATATGTGGGAAATTGATAGCATGGTCAAAAAAGGAAGGTACAGTTTATTCTTATTTTATCATTTCTAACGTTGTTAGTTGGAACTAGAAAATGAAATTTTGTCAAACAGTTGATGGCTTATACTTTGGACATGTCCCAATGAGGTATGACTTATATATTGGTTCTATTGATTAGTGTTGTCAGAAATACTTTGGAAGGTTTCAAAGATGTCATCTCTTGGAATCTGCAGTTTTTTCTTTCAAAATGAAAATATTCACTTGATATTGTCTTAAGTACTTGAGGATTTCACTCCCCAATAAAGTAACAAGGGACTTGGCTTGTTTATTATCTATGCTATGAAGGAGCATGGAGACTACAATGTTATTGGCAGCTAAGCTATTTTGCATTTAATGAAATCAGGCGCAAAACGCCAGGTTCTGCTGGGAACAAAAAGGCCCTTGAGGTTAATTTACCAGAAAGTTCACGAAAATTCATTACTTGCATTCGCAAGTATGTGCTATTTTATCTCAAACTACTGGAGGAGACTGGAGATAGATGTACTCTTGAGCGGGCATATGTTTCTCTACGGGCAGATAAGAGGGTAAATACCAAAGAGCCTCTTTCTTTAGAAGCAAAAGTTATTCCACTTTATTCTTGTGAATTGTTTGATCTTGGAGCCTGAAGGTGGTAGGATTGGTTAGTTTGAGATGAGGGAGATCAGAGTGATGGGAGTTCACTATAGTAAATATGGAATTAGAGTTTAGGCATATGTGAAGCAAGCCACTTTCGTGAGCTGATCAAAATATGATCAAGCATTAAAGGATTTACCATCAGATTATCTGAAATGAAGCAGAGTACTAGTGGGGAGCAAACTAATTCCGTACATTTCCTGTTCCAAAAAGAGCATGCAAAGACCCCTTTGCAGCCTGTCTAAATTCTGGAGTAGGACCACTCTATGATTCTCGGACTTTTACTTAGAACTATGACTGACTTATTAAACTAAGACTGATTAACTGATGAATCTTTCATTGCTTAGTACTGCTTAATTAATGACAATTCTAATATCCAAGTTTGCAAGAAAAAAAAAAATCTAGGGAGGTTGATTTTCCTCCATAGAAATTTCCAAGAGGTCCTGTTGTACTGGTTCAGTCAACTACGTAATCCAATCAGTAGATGCAGGGTTCTTTCTAGTCCATCAACAACATCAATAGAATCAATTTCATTGTTTGCTTCTTCCCTCCCATCACACTACAAGTTAAAGTGTTTTTTCCAGCAGCTTTTAAAGCTTTAATATTTGGCTTCTTTTTCTTTCTTAACTTTTGTGTGTGTTGTTAGAAGTATGACGGCTAGGGTTAAAGATGTGTGTCACAACTAGTGTGTTGGGCTTTTATTAGGGGCCGTTCGGATTGAATTAAAGGAGAAAGGAGAAGTTAAAATTTTGAAAATAATGACTTCTGTAATTTTTTGAGCTGTTC
>JASKGM010000008.1:4098491-4124063 GCA_034509205.1 Ceratonia siliqua
TACATTCTTTTTTAAGAATCAACTTCTCATTCTATAAAAGTCATTCTTTTTAAAGCACATCCGAACAGGCCCTTAGTTGTACTATCGTTACTTGACTTAACTTCAGTTATAAATAGATGTTCAGGAACCTGTCTATTCAAGTCAATAATATCATTCTCTCATCTCTCTTTCTCACTTACTATTATTCTCTACATTTTCTCATCTCTCTTACTATGTTCTCTCACTTCTAATTGTTGGCCAAGGTATGGTAACAATTGTCCTGTAGCGGAGGCCCATGTATGTGTCAAGTCACAGTCAAAACGTAACACTTAGGCTGGTACAGTTAAGTAAAAAAAGTTGTACCCTAACTAATCGCAACTTTTGGCCTGATAGTAAGTGCTCGATCCAACAACTGGTAGCAGAGCCTTAATGTCTAAGTGGCTAGGGGTTCGATCCTTGCCGCTCCCAGTCTTTACAATTAAATTGTCCTCGCTTCGAGTTTAAAAGTGGCTTTCACGGGCCTTATCCTAATAGTTTAAGCTTTTGGTTAAAATGGTTCTTGACATGTGTAGTTGTGTATGTGCAACCCCTCCCCCCAAACTTGGTGTAACTTCTCCATATGCTTTAGTAATTTATATTATAAA
This sequence comes from Ceratonia siliqua, assembly GCA_034509205.1. Classification (NCBI taxonomy): domain Eukaryota; kingdom Viridiplantae; phylum Streptophyta; class Magnoliopsida; order Fabales; family Fabaceae; genus Ceratonia; species Ceratonia siliqua. The sequence continues at coordinate 4,099,115 of JASKGM010000008.1, forward strand.
TTATTTACCCCTCAGCTGGAACCTGCATCATTTCGTCTGTCAGTTTTGGATATCTTGTCCCAGTATCTGAAGAGTATCATAATCTGACTTTGATTTGTCTTTAACTTCCACCATGAATGCAGTTTTCATTATGCATTGAAGATCTTGTACCTGTGGCCATTGGAAGGTATGTAAAAGCCCTGATTTCAACTATGAATCATTCTCAGACTGCTAGCTCTGGTACAGCAAGCAGTTCTGACCATGTACTGGAGAGACTATTTACTTTGTTCATGGAGCAAGGTAGCTTATGGCCAGAGATATGCAGCCTGCCTGAAATCAGCCCAGATACATCCGAGAATATCTTATATGGGTAATTAGCTTTAAACAAATATATGGCATTGTTTTTTATCAAATCCTGAGCTCAACAAGCTCCTGTTGAAGCTTCTCTCATTGAAATATAATGTTTTTGATATCTTTTTTAATGAAAATCTTTAAGTCTAAAGTAGATCCTCTAATCTTTGCAGATATCTTCATGAACATATTGTGTCACTGGAGAAAAATGGAAAACTGGAAACTCTTGAAGCAATAAATGAGAAGATTCGGAAACGTTTCAAGAATCCAAAGTTGTCAAATAGTAATTGTGCAAAAGTTTGCAGGCATGCTTCTGTTGCTTGGTGCCGATCTCTTATATATAACTTGGCACAAATCACTCAATTATCATGTGGATTCTCAAATGAGAATCAAACCCTTAATTTGACAGATGGTGGTATGGACAATGGCCAGTTGCTCTGTGTTGATTTGCAGACACATGAATTATGGAGTACAGCTTTGGAAGATCCAATTCATTTGAAAAAACTTGAAACAAAATGGAGCCCCATTATATTAAAAATCAAGAATACAGTGGTCAAGAAAGCTTCTGATGAAAATTTGGAGACTGCAAACACTTTGCTTAAAGCTTCCTACAATTTTTACCGTGAGAGTTCTTCTGTAATGCTTGCCTCTGGCCTCAACCTTTATCTGATTCCATCTCAATTTGCAACAGAGGCACAGTTCCACCCAAATAAGAATGGGATTGAAGCGCTTGATCTGAGCATCCCAAGGAAGCTTCTCTTGTGGGCTTATGCTCTATTGTACGGTCGTTGTGCAAATATCTCAATTGTTGTAAAGCACTGTGAAGAAATTACAAAGGTATGCTAACTGAAGTTTTCTGCTCTGCCAGCACATCTGTTAGCAAGAACAAACACAGATGGCATCTTTGAGTAAGGTGCTTGATATTTAGATATTTCTTAATTAACCTTAACTTTTCTCCCTTATCAGCTTTAAGTTAGGAGTACATATCCACTTGACTTTTGAAGTTTAGGAAGTCATTGACATTATAAAGTAATTTTTCTACAACCTTAGTTTAGCAGATATATTTAAATTAAGAAAGAAAACTGTTCCTTACTTCTATCTTGTTGACATGATGATGAAAGTCATGATTTTGAATTAAACCAAGAATCAGCTGACCATACATCTTCACTTGTGGTTTTGTTCTGCAGTCAAGGATAAAAAGAGGAAGTGGAACTTCATCTTCGTTTTTGAATTTGGCTGTCGCTTCCCCTACTCTTACAGGTTATTCATCCTTTTTTAGTAAATGATTCTTATTGGGATTGGATCTAGTGATCCAGGAAAGTCCATACAAAAGGATACTACAATAATCCTTAACAATATACTTGTATTATTGTCAAGGATCATTTCATCGAAAAAACTTGAGCTATTAGAAGATACATCAATGATTTTATTTATATTGCTAACAATTATTTTGGAATTTTAAGAAATTCATCTCATCAGCTTCCTTAATTTTACTATCTGTATGATTTCCCCATTCTAGTGCCTCCATGATGACATCATTTAAAATCACAACTGTTACAAATCAATATGGCCCATGAGTGTCTTAGCTACAGTTATTTTAATTCACAAAGTATACTTGCTGGTTGTAGGTAGCGGGAAAGATGGTGCAAATTCTGGTGGATGCATTGATGTCGATCCTACTCATGTGACAACAGTGGGGTCTGGCTCATTGTCTGGCAGCAATACTTCTATCTTTGTGAATTCACACCCCTCTTCCGATGAGATTCAAAAGAATCTCTTTGCATCGCCCCAACTACATCACTGTAATAGCAGTGTGGCTAGCAGTGTTGCCGAAAGAAGCAATTTGACGGCACATGAAGGAGATCCAGACAGTTTGACTTCATCTAAGTAGAATGCATCCAAATTATTGGAGTGGAAATGTCCTGTCGCTCCAGAGTAAAGCATGAAGATGCATATAACAATTTGTAGATCTTGATATGTTGTATAATAAAATGTAGTAGCCAAATTGTAAATAAAAGATTTAATTAGGAGCTTGAAGTCATCCTATTTTAAGATGATGGCTGTAAAAACTACCTTGAGGTTGTGATTCCTTGATTTGCAGGGCTCTCCGCTTTTTTTCTTTCCTTCTTCTTCCTAATTTGTGATGTAATATTAGAGAATCAAGAAAATGCAATTTGTTTTTGGCTTCCCCCCTTTATATCAACAAACTTGGACCCTCCTTATTTAACTGTGAAAATTAGTTTCTTGACCACGAATTGGGCAAGTTTCAACTCTACATTGTCCTTTCCACTCAATTTTTTTTAGTTAGGTACAGGATGGTATTCGAATGTTGAGGGAGTCACAAGTTTAATTATTTGCGAGGAAATTAAAGAACTGAAGGAAGAAAGTTGTTAGATTTAGTCAAAAGCATTCCACTAATATTTCTATCATTTTTTGGGTAAGCATAAAATAATTTTTTTTTTGAGAGAAATGAATGAATTTCAACCTCCTGATTTCTGATAATTATGACTAAATGTGATTGTGACACCGATCTGCTGTTATCGTATTTACAATAAGAATTGTGACTTCTGTACAATTGATCGCGCAAATGACGGTAGATTGGAGGGAGGCTGCGCAAATAAATTTGCGAGTTTGCTATAAAATTATCATGATATCCTTATCTGAGATGTAGTTTGAGTTTACGTACAAGACTAGTACGAAATCTTACAAGATTCTAGATGTTCGCGAAGAACAAAAGGACAATGTTTGAAGCCCCCCTCCTAGTCTGAAGAGTGAAGAACAAAAACTTCAGAGGCAGCTACATTACAATTATTTCCATGCCCACATCAAGAATAAGAATGAACATATAAACATTATATCATGCTTTCAGGGATGTCCAGAAAAGTAAAAAAAAAAAAAAATTTATTTACGCTGGCATTTTAGAGTTGAGGTTCTCCTGTACATTCAAAATATCTTCTATATGGTGTAATTCTGTGCTGACACCAATTGATAGTGCTTTTCCAGTCAGGAATTCACACAGGTGACAGGTCTCCAGGATGGCAACTGTGATGGTACTTTAATATACAATGCCTCTGTCCCACTTCGGACCAATATTATGTACAAATCCCTCATATGCAGAAGAAATGAAGTTGATACTGAAGCTTCCAAAAGCCAAAGGAAACTACAAATCCATATAATGACTTAAATTAGAGATGGTTGCTTCATTCTGTAACTTTGTTAGAGCTTTCTTCTCTATCCTCCTCACCCACTCCTTGCTAACTTGGAAAAGCCTGCCTATATCCTCAAGAGACCGGGGTTGGTGATCATTAAGACCAAAGCGTAGGGTTAGTATTTGCCTTTCCCTTGGATCCAAGTCATTCAAAAGATCATATATGTCTTTTCTCATGTGCTGCTTCATAACAGCTTCTTCAGGGCTCCCTATTGACGTATCGGGAATAAGTTCCTGCAGCATGAATGTAAACAGCTTATACCTAATAACAATATTTATACCATTTTTTTCGTGATAAAAAAACTGGGAACAACCCCTGCCCAAAAATGAACATTCTATGTTTTATGAGAACACCATGTATTGACTTCTGAGATACGCTTATTCATCCTCAGTGGATGACTAGAAACTATTGACCCTGAATAGCCCAACAGCAGTTTCACCCGGGTCTATGTAAGGCTTTAACTATACATGAACATGAAAAGACGCATGCTCAACAAAATCCTCTGAGGAAAAAGAATATAACAATAAAGGGGCTAAAATGGGAAATAGAACTACAAAATAAGCTATGAAATTGACTTGAATCCAACAGCCATTGTCTCTAGATATATTACTCATGGAACATTAGAATATACTTCCAAGATCAAGTACTACATTAAACAAAACAACACGGAACAGAACTATAAATTTTGTTCAGCACACTACTCAGAATTTGTCAAGGGGAAGCAAAACAGACAGATCTACCTTCAAGGTATCAGAGATATTATCTCTTTACCCGTCAACTCCTAGCCTCGAGAACATTTGTTGATTACAAGAAAACATTTTTACAGATATTCTCTTCATTCTTTATATTATTCACTTTGCTTGGGGATCTCGTTTTAGAAAATTAGTCATAGATTGAAGGCAGCAAATCTCAATTTTCTTTTTACTTATTATTTTTCCCTGCTAAAAGGCACAAGCCCTTCTCATACTGCCAGTGTACTGGGATTTGCACCTCTGGTTTCTTTATCAATAATGATGATGATCATCATGATGATAAAGAATCATGAGAAAGGTCACAACACACTAAAAAAAGAAAAAAATATGAGTGGCAAAGAAGGGAGGGAATGAATGCGAGAATCTTAAAGGCATACCATATATTTTACACTAAAGCAGTCCCCCATCTTCTGATTAATTGAACCAACTACTCTCAGACAATTGCTAGCTGATCTGATTTTATCCACAGAAAGGCCTGTCATCTTTGCAATTTCGTAATCATCTGCGGATTTCATGGCAGTACTTTTCAGGGCTTTTCGTGCTTTCTGTATCTGACTTATTGCCCTGCTCAATGACCACTAAAACGAATAATGAAGGAGAAAAGAACACAAGGATCAAATTCAAGGCCTTTTTTGGCTTGAGATTGACACTAAGAAACAGTCTCTATACGAAAAGAGGAACATACAGGAACTAAGATTCCCCGGGCATATCGCGCCACCATTCTTGACATTGATTTCCTTATCCAGTACTGCACATAGGTTGAGAATCTGTAACCCTTTGTACAGTCAAATCTCTCTGCACCTTGGAGAACACCCACATATCCTGCCTATACAATACGGAGAAAACAGATATATTTCACTGAGAAGCTACGTGAAAGAGGATGTTCAAGTAATATCATCACTGTGTGCAAAGTTCATTTTTATCCTCTATTTTTACTGTCAGTCAACTTCAAGAAAGCATTGACCAAAGCATCAAAGAAGTATCACCTTATGACTTCTTTTCAATGATCCTTGTATGTTTCCATATATTTTGTTAGTGCTCTGTCTAAGAAACCATAAGGCAAGATAGTAAATATCAATACAAAGCCATAAGAGCTTACAGCCAACAAAATCACCCCATGTAATATGACCTTTGTAGTGGAAAGGCCTTACATCTGGTGATGCTTTGGCTACAAAAATCCTAAGACTACCAAGATTTAGAATAACTGCCTAAATAAGATCTCGCCTATGCCTTATCTTTTCATGTGTATCTCTTCCGCGCACACACAAAAGATATAGGAAAATACATATTTGCATGATCTTCCTTTTCTGTACAAGTTGATGCCTCAAACCTAGTGTTCGTCTCTCCCTCCTTCATACATGCATACTCTTTTTTCTTTTTGAAAAAAAGAAATAATATTTAAGTAATTTGAATGTTTACAAGTTGTTCACAGTTGGTTTTATAAATATTAATTGTATTATCTGGAAATTTGAAGGTTCTTATAATATAGAAGCTGTTTAGTACACTAGTATTTTACATTCCCTTGTATCTTACATACCATAGTATAAAATATCAGATAATAAGATATTATGATATTTAAAATTCTCATGTTTTATATAACAGTTGAAAATTATCAAAAAAATAACAACTGGTATTTTGTAGAAGTCAACAAAGACATAAATTCATACCACCAAATGGTAACATCCTATATATATAGACATCTTGAATGCCTCCATGCATACAAAAACATCTTGAACATTTCAAAACATCAAGAATTCAAGATGTTCAGACAAAGATAATAGTATACTGAACAGCCCCATAGTCTATATGATGAGTGAACATGCAGGTAAAAGGTCAAACAAGGATTCATCCTCAAAAATAACAATAACAAACTAAACTATGCACAATGACATTAGGAACAAACCTGAAGCAAATCTTCTGATGCAATTCCCATACCCCTGTATTTCTTGGCAAGGTATAGAACTAAGGAACGTGTGCTCCTTATAAGCTCATCTCGACAACACCGGCCATAATGCAAATGCTGCTGTAGCACCTTCTCATCAACTCCGGCTGCTTCTGCCCAGCTACTCATGCTTGCTACTTGTTTGGTATCCTCTTCCATTGCTATTCTAATTTTCTCCAACTCTGCCAGCACCTATAGTGGTACCATATTTTAATGTTAAAGGAACTTACAAGCATGGTGCAAGTTCACTTTATTCTCTGGAAAATAAACAAACCTTTACTGCTTTCGACATTTCCGCTTCCTTTCTAGCAATCATTGATCTTCTATTTTTATAACTTGATGGTCTTTTTATAGATGAAGCTGGGAGACGTGATAGACCTTCCTGACTAGTTTTTAAGGGCAATGACTGAGACGAAACCTCAGTGGCAGTTAATGCTCTCTTTCTTCTTGATTTATTTTCTTTTTTCCTCCTAGACCGAACAACAATTTTACCCAAGTGGTCATCTACTTTGCCATTTGTCTGATGCTGTCCAACTTGCTCAGGATGTTTATCATAAATATCCAAAATACGTGAGGTTTCATGAGATCTTGACAGACGGGTATTGAAAAACTCTAGAGCTCCAAGCTTTCCTAGTTGCAAGATGATATCCTTTTCCAACCTTAGTGCTTCAGAATCAGCAAATGTTTCTTCTAAAATGCCTAGGTTTTCCATTAACAAACGAAAATGTGAAGCCCTGATTGACTGAAAGTTTGTATAAGTTGTCAATATTTCCTCTCCAAAAGGCATTCGGGTATCATCTATCATTTCTTGTACACTATTCAACGACTTCTTTCCTTTGTTTACCTGAGAAATAAGACATTTCGTTAGATTTTATGTAGTTACTAAGAGAATAAAGCAATATGCATTAGTACTGGAAATATCATAAAGGTTGTCGTAAACAATTATGGCTAGCCTTCATTTCTTCTTTCTCTAAACAATCCTTATCCAGGGTTTCCAAAGCTGATGATGAACAATTGAATGCCCTTCGATAATATTTTTGGAAAGTTTCTCCTTCCTCATAAATCGTTGTCAGCAAAGATAACCTCGTGGGGTTGAAAGAAGCTTCCCTGCTACCCGCTGAATCATAATGTATACAAAAGTCAAAACAATAGGAAGAAACAGAATTATACCCCACAAAAAATAGGAAGAAACAGAAACACAATACTTAAGAATGGCATCGTTTAACTGAACTAGAAACTGAAAATCGTATTTTTCCTTCTTTTTGGCAAGGAATGACACAGTCCAAGATACATAGTTGTAAGCATATAGGCATAACAGTACATGAGATTGTCGAGTTGTTTTGGTGTCAGAAAACTAAAACTTAAATAACCAAGGACTGACTTGACACTTGACAGTTAAGCTGAAGCTTGAATTACAAATTTATCATAAGGATTGTTAAATATTCAAACAAATAAATTTTAATATTCTAAACTAAATTGTGGCATCGTTAATCATACCAGGATGGAATTTGAAATCAAGCTGAGCAACTGGGGAAAAAGTAGAATGAAGAGGGTATGAAGGGCTGTAAAAGGCAAAGAACTCACCTGAAGATGAAGAAAGCCTGATCGGTGAAGCGGCGAAGGAGTGAGGAGACTGAACAGGAACACTACACCTGAGATTTAGCCGAAAACCAAAACCCATGATGTTATCTGAATTCAGTAAGGCAGAGAGGGAAAGAGTCCATGAAATGTTCGTTAAAGTTCGGAAACTACAAATATGCCATACGAGTACACCGATATGGATATGGCTATGCTCTCACTCCCACCACCAGTTGTTCGCCTCCCTCGCAATGGCTGGAAGATTTTTCGCCACTTTTTTTATTTTTTATTTTCATAAACATGCTATTTAATTATTTATACTTTTAAAAGAAATTACAGGTTAATTCTCACAAACTTTATTTTTCAAATCATATAAATTCACTTTATATCATCCTATATATATCATCATATTAAAATTATACCTTTATTAATTTATAAAAAATAAAAAATAAAAAATTTCTAAATATAATATTTCCCGTCATTTCCTTCTTACAGTTTCATCGCAAGGGCCCAAATGATTTGCATAGACATTGGACAAAGGCCTGTTACTGTCTTAACCAGATTGCCCGTAATTACTGTGTTCATTGGGCTTTTCTCCTACTATCATAATTTATCTGTTAAAATATTGGAAAAGAAAACACTTCATATTTTTTATTTTATTATGAATTTGAGTTTTCTCAAATACATTTTATTTATTTTAACTTCATTTCTTAAATTACAAAATTTCAACAGGAATGGACTGTAATGAACCTATCAATAAGGATAGAGATATAGAATTAGAAATTTTCGTCACTAGTTCCCAATATCTGTTGAAATATTGTTGCCAACCATTTTTAGTAGATTCAAATTTAACTTGACTGTTTATAAATTGCAGTAATTGTCGTTCGTTCTTTTTTTTAAAATTTTTTTAGGCAATTATTTTTATGAAAAAAGGAAATAGTGAAGGAGAAAACAGTGAGACGAGTCCATAGGCCCACCATGAAGCCCATTGCAACTGAGGCAGGAAAATATTATTTATAATACAAATTGAATGTCCAAAAAAAATGAAAATTGCAAAGAATTGCGTGTCAACTGTTTCTTTGTTGTTGACGAAAAATAATGTTCATTTCTAGAATGTCTATCGTCAACGGAAAATAAGGCAAACAAAAGTCATTTTCTAGAATGCACATTTATTAATTAGGTAAATGGAACTGAAAGTTGAAACTAAGAGGGATTGGACCAATCCGGATTTCACACGTGTATGGACAGATATGAATATGATGAAACGTATTTCTTTTAGGCATGCGTTTTATTTTGTTAAAATTACATACAATTATAATAAATTAAAAATAAGAAAAAAAATGATGGAGCCAGCCTTTTCCATTTAATACCACTCCGCATGATATTTCTATCCCAAAATCGTTTTTCTGTTGGACAAATTTAATAATTATTTTTTGCAAGTGGATATTTTAATAATTATTATTTGGGAGCATGTAATTAAATTTGCATACAAGCGAGTTTTTTTGTTTTGGTCAGAAGCAGGTTCCAAATCATAGTATGAACGTCCCATAGTCAGCGTTTGCAATGAAAAATGAGTTGTGAATGGAAGGGTCAGAGTAAAGCAATTGAATTTCATCGAAAGGCGGCTTCGTCTTCAAGTGGGGACCGGCAATGGCGGTCCCAGTCCCGTCCACGCACTTGATTTCTCAATGAGCCCTGTGCAATCTAACTACTTCAACCGCTTCCAACGAGCTCCATTTGACCTAGCCTTCTGCCGCTACCTGCATTCTGCAACAAAATAATACCAAGGCAAAAGTCCAGTACCAACTCATCATCGTTTTGTTCTAGAACCTCATGGCTTCCCTGAATACGGAACGCTTCCCAGAGGTTGAAGAAGTTGGCGGATCGAAGAAGAAGGAGATGAATGAAATAAGGAACAGCGGGAACAAGAAGACGAGGAAGAACAGAAAGAGGAGTTCATATTTGCCAAAACTTAGTTGTTTTAGAATCGAACATGACGCGACGGGGGAAAGTTTTGATATGGAGATTGTTGATGCTTCTGGACAGCGTCCCCATCCCACCCACTTGATTATAATGGTTAATGGTCTTATAGGCAGGTTAGTCGAGCTGCCTTTACCTTTCTCAGATTAATTTCTTAGTCCTTTCCCTTTTTTCTTTTTTCTTTTTACTTAGTATATATGATATGACGATCATACAACTGGTTGAGTTCTTTTACTATAAGCATTAACAATACTATGATGTTTGTAGAGCTTATTTATTAGCCTTTACAAACTGTCTGGTCGGGGACATGTACCAACAATTATGTGCTTATGTTTAATATCTTTCGCTTTATTGCAGTGCCCAGGATTGGAAATTTGCTGCAAAACAGTTTCTCAAGAGGTATCCAGATGATGTTATCGTACATTGTAAGTCCGTATAATATAATGCTGGTAGCTTGTCTGTATCCCGTTATGACTTATTATTAATGGATGATATTGAAAGCGTAATAATCGCTGCCTTGATCTTGCTTTCTAGAATTGCATATTCTAGGCTTTTACCGTGTTTCACCTCATTGACATTGATGTCTTCAATTACCAACAAAACTTTGCAGTCTACAATTCTCCGTATCTTTAAATGGGCTTAAAAGTGAAGCACTTAATTTATCTTCATGCTATTCTCTGAATCTGATGCATGCTTTTAACAGTAAAATTCGCTTCCTTCGTGAAATGAAATGTCCATTGTGCAATGCAGGCAGTGAATGTAATTCTTCAATGTTGACATTTGATGGTGTGGATGTAATGGGAGAGAGACTAGCGGAGGAGGTGAGTTATGGTTTTGGCACTAAACAGCTCATTTTTGTACTTTTTTATTGCATCTGTAATTATTATTGGCTTTCATTAGTAACCAGCCATTTGTTTTGTATGGCTCACTCTTTCAATCTATTGTTTAAAAGACACTTTTCAGATTTGAATCTGTTGCATCAACCCATAAAGAGAAAATATTTGTTTTCCCTTTTCATTTCCCAGGTTATATCAGTTATAAAGCGCCACCCAGGTGTTCAGAAAATCTCATTTGTAGGCCATTCTTTAGGTGGCCTGGTAGCTAGGTATGCAATAGCCAAGCTTTATGAGAGAGACATTTCAGAGGAAACTGCTCAGGGGAATGGACATTATGGGAGTCACAGTTCAAATCCAGCACGTTATGAAAGGAAATATGAAGGAAAAATTGCAGGACTGGAGCCCATAAATTTTATAACCTCTGCAACCCCACACCTTGGTTCCAGAGGGCACAAACAGGTGGTTCTATTGGAGCTTTAAAACTTTATTCTCTGTTCATATGTACTTGCTTCTTTTCATCTCCTTGTTTCCACTTGCTGATAAACAATTATTTTTGTTTGTTCGAGTAGAATGAAATCTCTTCATACTTATAATCCCTATATATTTTGTAAGGTGTCACCATTATCAAGTTATTCCGTTTATCTAATCATTTCCTCTGAACTTTTTTAGGGGTTGTCTGATGCAAATGAAGTATGTATAATGTAATTTGAATGCTTCAGTCCTTCTAATTTTATTTACTCTGTGATCACACTGCTGTACGTAATGGGCATTAGTGGTAGATAGTAGTTGACAAGAAAATAGTGATATATAAATGCCTAATTTGTCTGTGTCAGATTAATAGCTTCATGTACTTCAGGTTCCAATGTTCTTTGGATTTCACTCTCTGGAGAAAGCAGCATCTCGTGTTTCACGGTTTCTTGGTAAAACAGGAAAACATCTTTTTCTAACTGATAGTGACAACGGAAAGCCTCCCCTTCTTCTTCAGATGGTTTCTGATTATGATAATATTAAATTCTTGTAAGATTCATAGTTTGTTCAAATTGATTTTTGTGACTTACTGTTGCCTCTTGTGAGTCATGAATTAGTAACATTCTTTTCTCTGCAGACCTGCTTTGCAGTCCTTCAAACGCCATGTTGCCTATGCAAATGTTCGTTATGACCGTATCCTTTTGTCTATCTTTTTTCCTTGCTTAAGTGAAACTGTAACCAGTAAGAAAACTAGGGGTTAGATGTGCAGATTTAATATAAATTATGGACAAGAACTTAAATCAGTAGAACTAACCATTGGATACCCTTAGCACAATTTATTTGTTATTCTGTCGTAGTGCTTACATGAACAACTTGACATTAAAATAGAACTTGTCGGATGGAATACATCATCTATAAGGCGTAGGAATGAGCTCCCAAAGGTAATTTTTAAGCTTGTTCAGTAAAATATATTTTCTGGAAATTGTATCTTATTAGTTTTTCTTCAGCATCTTTCGCAACACGAGAAGTATCCGCATATTGTAAATGTGGAGACAGCAAAATCCACTAATGCTCCTGAGGAAGTTCCTACTGAAACCAAAGTCAATGGATCCAATAAGATTGACCCAGAAGGTATTTTCACTTCTTTGAACTGACAAACAGAGTACTTGTTAGCCGAACTTCTTAGGTTTTGGCTAGTCACATCGTTCTATGGTGCTTAGCCTTTTAATTTTGAGAAAAGTTATTTCTACACCTTTCTTACATCTCATTTCTCAACCATTGATATATTGTAAATAATGGTAAATGTAATTGATAAATAATAATAAACGTGAGACAAGGTGTGAAAATAACATTATTATTTAATTTTATGTTTTAAATTTTGGAGAGCTTTCAGTCATGCCTGGTGGATTTGTGAAGAACAACTGTTAAGAGCTGTGAGATTGAAAGAAAACTGTGGTGAAAGACACTTCAGCGACCATATAATTCACTGTTATGAAATTAAAAAAAAAAAATTAAAGGGGGCTAAGATTTTTGTTGTGAAATAAACAAGTGTTTTTGTTGTTTATAAATCATAGAGCTGCACATTAAGACGAAATTGTATTAATTTGTTGGTCAGGCAATTTTTGTTGCACAATCAATCAACTTGTTATTATAGTATCTGCTGATATCTCATTACAAAGTTTTGTCTGTTGTGGCCTGAGGCGTCATGTATAGGACCATGATGGTAGACTAAGTGATGAGAACTTTGATAACCAGGCCTGAATACTATTATTTGCTTTCGCAGCCTACATGTTTCTGGTTCTAAATGAAGACGAAGAATTGACCATTTATATTGTGTAATATTCTAGATCAGTACTAAAATTTGTCATATAACAACATTTGTAGAGGCAATGATCAGAGGCTTAACAAAAATGAGTTGGGATCGCATTGATGTCAGCTTCAGAGGTAGTAGACAGATATTTCTAGCGCATAGTACCATTCAGGCAAGTTACTGCTTCTTGAAATAGAAATACATCATGTAGAAACATAATCCCTTTGTTTTATGTGTTTCTCTCTTTTAACACTAGCAGGACCATGATGGGGTCTTCACTATCACATACTATTAGTATTCTATATATAATTTGTCTTGACAGTATTCTTTATGCTTTATTTTTCATTTTTTTCAGGTGAAATGCTACAGTATGAATTCTGCAGGAGCAGACGTTGTCCAACATATGATTGACAACTTTCAGTTATAGAATTTTCCCACTAAATTATCCTGGTTTCCCCCTCTCTAAAACAGGGGTTATGGATTTTTTTTATCACTTGGAGGTGGGTAGGGGGGAAGGGGGGTCGTTAAGACTTGAGAGATTAGATCAACAGCGAAAGGGATGGATGACTTTCCAGCCAGGCGTGACTTTTTGAGAAAGAAGTTGGAAAGAATACGGCGTACGGAGGAAGAGGAAATGGTGCAGGACAATGTTAATACTAGAATTCTTAACATTTACACTAGTCCAGTACCACAAAGAGACTAGGATACGATATGATTTATCTCCTAATATATTTTCTTGTACAGTGCTAAATTGATTTCATTGAGATTAATATAAATTTCTTTTTGTTTTAGACAGCAGATACTTATGTGGATCTCGTCACAAGTTGATTCAGCTCCTTTACCTTCGTCTTTCGTTTATTGCTCTATATCATTAACATGTTTGGGATATTTTTATTTTTGGAAGGGGGATAATTTTTTATAGTTCAGTTTAACAATTTTATCATTTTGATATTTAATAAATTTTTATAATTAATATAATAAAAAAGTATCAATATAAGACAATTTAAAATTTAAAATTTAAAAGATGAATAATTTTACATACAAAATTATACAATTATGCAAATATAACGAATTGAAAAGAAAAAGTTTAACCACTTAAATTTTGACGAAATTAGCTGTACACGATTTAACTATATTAACTAGATTATTGACCAAAATAATCTCAAAATAATTTATTTTTGGGCCGCTACTCTCTTATTTTCACCAATTAAGACCAAAGAATTAAAAACTAATAAAAAGCCCTAGAGGCTAGACATATTGAAACCAATCTTATTTGTTCTTCGGGTTCCAATGAATATCAAGATTTATGACATATTTCATATTGTACGTATGAAAATGACTCAGGAAGGAATAAATTTAGGCGAGAGAAGAAAAAAAAAGATCGTAACTATAGATACATTATTGAACGCGACTATAGAGAGTTTAAACTATTTTTACCGTCATATCAACATAAAATAAGTTGAGTATGCCTCACAATATGTATTAAACATATCGCGAGGCACCTCCCAACTAATCGAACGATGGAGAACTCAGCTTAATCCCACCGCATATTATTATCAATTATCAGCATCCTTTCCCGTGTTGTACTGAAAATAGCAGGAGCACATGATGTGCCAACAGTAAACAAATGTCAAGCTCAATGGGTCCTTCCTACTCCTCGCTCTTAGACGCTCTTCATCTATCAGCATCAACTGACCCACCACTCCAACATCTCTGATAAATGATGAACATCACAATAGGAGATGCATTTATATTTTCTCTATCGTCACACAAAAGTCATAAATCTACTTCTCCTTACTCCAAATTCAACCAAAAGCTGACATGAGAAATGAATTACCGATTACCAATACATATTTCCATTTTGATTGAGTGACTCATATTAGTGTGTCTGAATTTGCTTGTTAATCTCTGATATACAATAACTTGGTAGTAGTATTCTAGTTGCCTACGCTCCGTGACTTCCCTTGGGAAATAGAAGAGAGAGTTGACGTGTTGGAATAGGTCTGAGCAGACTTTTACCTAAGAAAGTGTAAAAATGAAAGTATCATATGCATGAGAACCCATGATGTCTGTCCTCTTACTCACTCGCCACTTGTGAAAGTATCATATATTTTGGTTTTTCTCTTGTATTTTGGTATTGTTGCTGCATGCTGTTCTGCCTTTTACTTTATGCAGAACTTACTAGCTTAGTTTTTCCCCAAATAGTACAAGTTGGAGTTTTGGAGGCTCAGCAAACGAGGTTGAGTGAGGTCCATGCCTACCACTTACCCTACTCCTTTTGCAGTCCACCTTGCTCAACTGATGGGGAAATAATATAAAGGACCAGAGAGGTGATCGTTTTTGCATAATGGAGGTGGCATTGAATCTCTGACCCCATCCTGGGACACCTTTTTTCAGAATTTCAGCTTCACTGCCTCCTCACTGCCACATTTCCACCCCCTCTCTCATTCTAATAGTGATGTAATTTATGGGTCTTTTTCAAATAAAATATCCACGAGTTCCTTTTTATGTATATAAATTATTATAAGTCCTCTTTAATTACGTTTATAGCCTGATATCAGATCAGACTATAAATTGTGATCAATAGTTTATACATATTACATACATGTGCGCGTCTAGCCTCTCACATATGGAAGTTTGACTGTGTTTTATACTATAACTCTTTGTTTCTTTTGATTCTCATTACAGTTTGCGATTCAATCAAATTTTGGGTGAAGGAACAACTTTTCTACTGCTCATTTGGGTACCTGCGAGTGTGGCCTTGCAGCAAGTGATTTAAGTTATTTTTGGATACTCTCATTAAACACTCACGCCAGCTTCCTTTCCCCAACTCTTTCTTCTTCCACCATTGTAGCTCTTTGTTTCTTCATTTCTGGTATAGAAACGGGTTGTCTGTGAGTTCACGCAAGTCATTTTCACACGGAACCAAGTTTCAGGCATGGCCAAAATAGCCTTAAAACACAATGCCTATAGCACTATTTATGGCATACTCAATCCTAATCTTCTTTTCCTCTTGTTCTCCTGCATTTGAATTTAGGATATCGTTAGTAGTTGAGAAAATTTGTAATCCATCCAACAAATAGCAACACTTCTCTGGTCTACTTCCACTTATCTCCTATCAAGGTTTCAGTATTTACACCCAAAACAACTGTGCTCCCTTCTTCTGCAGTCTCTTTCCCTGAGAAGATGGCCAGCGCTCAAATTTGCGTCTGTAGATATAGGCGAATGATCATACACTTGCTCGTTCTCTTAGCTTCAACTTCAATCTTGACCCATGAAGGGTTAATGGCTGAAGGTTAGTTGGATTCTGTTCTGGTTTTAATTGAAGATGACCAAGCTTTTCATATCCAACTTTGCTGATTTTCCATGTATATGCATGCAGGAAGAGCAATTTCGAAGCTGATTGAGGCTACTCAGGTAAGGAATCATTGTCGTACAGTGAATTCATCCTTTCTGATTCTTCCTCCACTCATAATTTATAAGCTTCTTAATTTCCTGCGTTATATGCAGAGCGGGATGGAAGAGCAGGGACTAGTCATGGTAGCAAAAGCTCAGATGGGGTCAAGCCCCCCAAAGTGTGAAAGAAGATGCAGAACTTGTGGGCGCTGTGAAGCAGTTCAGGTCCCAGTTGGTCTCCAAAGCCATAGAAGAAATTCTGCTGCGGCAAGAGCAACCCCAACTATTGCAAACTCTAGAGGCGATGACCTTTCCAATTACAAACCCATAAGTTGGAAGTGCAAATGTGGGAACTACTTTTTCAATCCATGATTGAAAACGGAAAAGTCCCATATTTATTAATTTGGGAATACAAATGTATATCTTCAATCAAATACTCGATCAGTATCTATTTTTTTTCATTATTATGTAATGCAAATTTTTATTTTCACCTCACAAGTCACAAGCAAGAGTTACGATAAGGAGTTTTCTGCTTATAAATTGGAGTAGAACTCAGCGTAATTTCTTGTTTCTGTTCTAAAATGCCTGAGAAAGTGGGGGTAAAGGAGTTAAACTTGTGATTCTGCGAAGATGATCGATAAAATTGGGATCAACCGCAAAAACGAGATAAGAAGATTGAGGAGCGTGTCAGACTCAGACAATTCTGTTTTCGTATCAAACAAGATTTGTGCTTCAGAATTCAGAGAGTGCGCTGTGCAGTCCGAAGGGATCTACAATAGCCACGACGCCAATGATCTCATTTATACTAAAATATTTCAGCAGCTATAATAATACCTTTCTTTTTAAATTATTTATTATTTAAAATAATAATATAAAAATTAAGATAATTATTAAATAATTTTAATTTTAATAAAAAATAAATATATTTAATTAAATTATTTTTATTAAAAAATAATAATTAATATTTTATTAATAATATAAAATAATAAATAATTTAAAATAAAATAAAATTTTTACAACGATAAATAATTAAAAATAAAAAAAAAAGCCTTGCTAGGTTTTTAAGAAAACAAACGTAATTATGAAGTGGGGTTCGGTCCCTCTGAGCAGTTTTCCGTTGACGGGACCAGAGACATGTAGGTAAATGAAGCTAGTTGCATTTAATGTCTCACTCTTATAGAGGTTCTGGGAATTCTCAAATCTCATGTCGTGGCTTTCTCATCACTTGATGGACTTTTACAATTGTAACACTAATAAATTTTATAAATTTATTATGTAATATGTATTATATTAAAAGAGATTAAAACTTAACGTCATAATATGAAATGTATTAAAATATATTTGTGAGATTTATAAGAATGGGATTATTCTATCAATATTATGAAAATAATTATTACAAAAGATTTAAATGTACCAATCTTTTCGCCTGGCTCTTCTCGCATTCAATATTATAGAATATTCCTTTCTTGGGTATGCTGAATGCTTAACTTCTTCGATAAGTTGAACGCTCAATTTGTCTACAAGTGGGGATTTTGGCTTCACTCTGACTGTGCCTTATTGTTGCGTTGCTTTGATTTGTTTGTGATATGCTTTTAATTACATGCATGCTTCCTTTATACAGATTCTGTTCTCACTTGCTGCTGATACTTTTTAGAGAAATTACTAGTAAACCATGTTGAAGCAATTACCTTGCAGAAACCAGAGGACAAAAGGCTTCAAGGTCTGTTGATTGCTGTTGGCATCTGGTTGCTTTACCAACTCAAGCACTCCCACCATAAAACCAAGGCGTATGAGGAAAGTTCTGCAAAGATATTAGAAAAGCTGGAGGAGTGGGCATGAAACCAAAAAAATTGGAAGAAAAGGCTCCCAACCTTCGAAAAAAAAGCAATATAATTTGGTAGATGATGCAGAAGATAGCAAACCTGAAAAAAATAAAGGAACGACATGGTAGTGGGATGATGAAATCGTTGGACGTGATCAAGATAGAGTGGAAGAGGAAGAATCCGAAGTAGAAGACCTGATTGACGAAGAAGCCAAGGAGAGAGAGGAGGAAAATGAAGAGGAAGAGAGTGAAGACATATCAAAACAAATTGACTGTATGAACTTATTAGAAGATAAATGTCCCAATAAACGTGAAAAAAAGGTAAAGGGGGCAAGTTAGAAACATTACAAAGATAATGGTGCATCCAGGACTATGATGCAGGAAACACAAAGTTAGGCACTGAATTTGAATTCGGATTAAGAAAAGTGAGAGCGGAAGAGACGGAAGTTTCACAAAAGATTGAAATACAAAAGCAGTCAGAGAAAGCCATGGACCCCAACAAAGTTATTGTCCCCGGAACTGATTCAAGTCCGATATTGGTATTCAACTTGAGAAAGAACATGGTTATTCAAATTTCTTGCTACTTCCCCCTTCCTCCTCCTGAAGACCATTTGATCACGTGCGCAAGCCATTGAATTAACAATGTCAGATATCCATAGACCCCTAGAGGGGGATGCATTACTCAGAAGTGCCGAATGAAACGTTGGGGCGCGGATCTTACTTTCTATTTCCAATTTTTTTCTTTTTCATATAAGTCAATAATGATTCATCGGGTTGAGCATGGTAGAGCACTTGATACATAAGGTAGCACAATATTAACAAGGCCATAAGTTTTGCAAACCAGTAACAGGAAACCGATAAACTTCAGGAAGTGGGTAAGCAGCATTTCAATGTGGCACATGAAATGCCTTATAATAAAATCAAGAGGATGAGCTATTCAGAGTCAAATCTATTATTTGTAAGAGTCCAACACTATCAACATATGAATACATTTTTTTCCTATCTTTTCATGAGATAAAATAACCAGGAGGAAAGGCCACATGTATAATCCTGTTTAAGAGTGCTTCAAGTGGACATTCTGGCGTGCATTCCACTGCAATAGCATCCATATTATTGATGTCCCTAGTAGTAAAATTGGAAGATAGACTTAAAAAGAAAGGTATGTTTCATTCACGAAAACAATCCTAAAATAAGGGAATAATACGCCAGCCTTTCAGGTCTTTCCAAAATAATAGTAAGCGGGAAATAATACAGCATGGCACATGTATTTCGCTTCAATTTTTCCTGTCAGCTAGCTTGTTTACATCAGGGAGCTAAAAGTGTAAAAACAATTCCTGCAGCTACATGACAGCTGACTAGTTGAGCATAGCACAAGCGTTTTATCAATAGGGATCAAGTTTGTGGTGAGTCTACAAATTCATGCTCAGCCTCAGTTCAACTTGGCACAAGAGATTAAACAGATAAACAACAGTAAACATAGAACTTTCAACAGGTAAACAAAAACACACAGACACAAATTTGGTTTAGATGTAAACAAATAATAATTTAGTGCATGTCAATTTGGTCGCAAACAAGGAAAGAAATGCTCATACCTGCAAATATGCTAACGGTAGTCAGATTTGAAATTGCCATTGTATGATAAATTAGGAATTCGGTCAAGAAATGACCATAAGCATAGATGAATGACAATAGAGTAGCCAGATAAAGAGGCTTATTTTCAAGGTTGAATGCACAGAGATAGCAAAGAGTGCAGGTCAACAGTGTCCAAATTCCAAATGTGCGTCCATGAACTTCGGACACTACACAACAATAACTGTTATCAGTTCTCTGAAACTCATATGACATTAGTAGGATCATGTTTGAAATCATAGTCAATACATGCTTTAACAGTGCAGCAAAACAACTTTACTAATAGTAAAAAAAAAATGCCTGCTCGCTCGCCATTGCTCAACCAGATGAAAGAAGATGGATACTTATTTTGTTTTAATTTGCCCTCTTGTATTTTTTCTTAACCAGTATTGCATAGGCATATGATATGCTGCTTCATGCAAGATAGGGTTAACATAGATAAAAGGATCCGAAAACTTCGTCTGTATACATTGGGATCAGATCCCAAGATAATTTAGGAAAGGGTATCAACTTCAATATGCTGATCTTTGGGGAACAAATAAGCTTGAGAACATGATCTTGACAAATTGCAATATTAATTGTCGAGATTTGCGATGATGACTACAGACTATGGTTAAAATTAGGGCTTCGAAGGGTAATGCAAGCAAAAAGTATGAAGGAGACAAGGATAACAGTCCAGCATGAGCAAGGGTCTAAGTCTCTACTCTCCATACACGAAATACTTCGGAATTTGAAAACACCAATTAACTTGCTCCCTACGCATCTAGATTAGAATACCATCCTTCATATTATATGCAGTCAAATAAGAAGCAGATTCATTGTCTTGCCTAATTTCCTTGTCTGCACAATCAAAATCTAACTTGTATATCTTGTTATGAATTATGAGACAAGTCAAACCCACCCTGTGGTTTGATATTTACACCCCCTCCCTAAAATAAAGAGCAAGTTTATATTTGGTTAACCAATTGACAAAACCAGATTTTTTTTCAGTTACCCTTTTTTTTCTCGAAGTCAAAATTGAATTTTATACGATCTTTCTTGGCCAGTTACTTTGACTCCAATGCATGTTGGTTTCTAGAACTAGATAATACCAATATGAAACTCTGAAGCAATTCCACCATGTTTGGAACGTCATATTTCATCATATACTTCATAATATACAAAATATTATAACTGAAACAAAACAGTTAATATGCTCTGCTCCTCACGTAGATTTTTATTGTGTTTCAAAAGAACAAGAGTAGCTTTATAATTGTTTCATAAAACCGAAAAAATGGGAGAAAGTTTTTAGAAGCAATTGCACGCTAGCAACCTCTTGAGAACAATGTTTTATCAAAATCCTTGGATGACACGGTAACAGGTTATGATGCATAGTTGACCTAACAAAAAGCAATTCATTGAGCAAATTAGTATAAAGAAGGAAAGCGAAAAATTTTAATATTAAAAATATTGATCAAGAAAGATTCCTAAATGCACTGTCAGAGCAGGAAAATTTCACTCGAAAAATCTATCTTGAAAATCTAACTGATGTATAAACTACTCTGGAGCTGGGAACACCCTGTTTGCTTGTAAAAGGCAATAGTGGATATATTGATTTTGCCTTGTAAAGTTCAAAAATTACTCTGAAGAAGTTTAATAATTTCAGCATTGGGATACTGAATATAACATCTCTGAGCTCCAAAAACACACAACCCCGTTGCAACCGATGAAACAGCAACCTGTCTCCAGCTACCCAAGAACAAGCCCACTACCCACTTAGCCCACGATATCCAGTTATCCACACCCCTGAAAGTCACATGTGGCGAATTGATTCATCGATAAGAATGACTGTCCTTGAAAAGTAAATCTAACTCATAATGAATCTTGGAAATTACTTTTTTTCTTTTGCGTTTGAAAATCAATTTAAAAAAAATAAAAATAAACTCTGGAAGTAGAGAGAAGATAGAAGTTACTGGTAGTGTTAGAGAAGACGCCGAGTTGAAGAGCCCAAATGTCGAAGAAACCAAACCAAACAGAGGCTAATCGGAGCGTGCCCACCAGCATCAGCCACCATCCTAAGGGCTTCATTTTCATTGCCCCGTGGCCACACTGGCTTCACTGTTTCTTCCTTCAGTTGAGAAGTGTTTCTGCCCCGGGTAACAGCCAGACAATTTTTGTGAACGATGCCGTTTAGACGTTTATGGAAAGCAATCTCCGGATCCCAAGACGGGAAGGCAACCAGCCACCGGAAAAGGTGACTCTGGATAACTTCGAGAAGGGTTTTCTAGCGATTAATTTTAAGCTCGGTTTGACGGATGGGTCTTTTCATTTTTGAAAATTAGGACATTAATTTTAAAGAGTCAAATTTAAGCGAATTTATAGGTGCAGGGCTATTTGAACCACACTTATAAAAATTTAGTTTAAGGAAAATTAAACTTAATTTGTCGATCTAAATTTTTTTTATCATAAATAATTTATAAATTAAATAATATATATATATATATTAATTTATATTTATATTAATTTATATTAATTTTTTATTTTAATTAGCATATGAATTATTTATAAATTTTTTTATCACACAACTGTACTTAATTACTTAAAATATTTTAATTTATCTAAATCACATAATTTTTATTTAAATAACTATATTTTTACTACTAATTACATATAACGCTATCCAAGAACATATTATTAATGTAACAAGTAATCAATTAATTTGTATATATATATTCGTTCCAATGATTTGATTATAACTTATAAGCTCAACATATTTATTATGTAGTTTGATTCAAATGGTACGATATTAAATAATTAGGAACAATATATACGTTGCACCATTTTCGTGAGTAATTTTTGTACTTTATTGTTTTTTAATTTTTTTGATTAAGCCCTTTTAAACTCTTTTAGGTCCTAAAGTCCTAGAGGGTCGGATTAGGACTTTTAAATAAATGCTCGATAAAAAAAAGCCTGACCCAACTCGACCTGACTGATTTTTCTTATAACCCAAAAAGGACCGAATCGGGCCAACCC
Source organism: Ceratonia siliqua (assembly GCA_034509205.1). Taxonomy (NCBI): domain Eukaryota; kingdom Viridiplantae; phylum Streptophyta; class Magnoliopsida; order Fabales; family Fabaceae; genus Ceratonia; species Ceratonia siliqua. The sequence goes on from JASKGM010000008.1 coordinate 4,121,879, forward strand.
GTTTTGACAGTGATAAGTAGGAATACTCAAGGTTTTATAATGTTTTCTTAATTTACTTTTTAAATTATTTTTTAATTAGTATTATGAAAAATTTTTAAATTTCTTTTTACTTTTTTTATTTTTTAACTTATTTTTTAAAAAAATTTATAAATAAAATTAAAAATTAAAAAATAACTCTTAAAATAGGATAAGAATCACCTTTTGAGAAATGGGAAGCATTACCTACGTCTCCAAAATGGGGTCGGTGGGTAACTTCAGATTTGTCCATTTTTTATTGGCGCTTGTTATGTAAATGAAGATGTAGTATAATTTCGGCATCTTAATTTTTTAGTTTATGTATTTTTTTATCTTAATTTTTTTTATTTTTTAATATTAATTAATTATTGTCTAGGTTATATAATTTTTTAAGAATTTTTTAAATTTTATTAACATTTTATTAGATTTTTTTATATTATTCATTTATAATTTTTTTTGACACTATTTATATATAAATATAAAAAAATTTAAAATAAAAAAATTTTAAAAATTCTAGAAAAAATATATAATATAAATAATAATTTATTAATATTAAAAGTAAAAATAAAATAAAATAAATACTTAAAAAAATAAAATACTTATCCTACAATCATGATAGAATTAACCTTTTTTATTTTTGTATGTTTTATCTCATTTTTTTATTTTTTTAATATTAATTATTTATTATATCATATATTTTTTTATAATTTTTTAAAATATTTTTATGTACTATTCATTTATTATTTTTTTATATAAAATTTTTTAAATATTTTAAAAAAATTTAAAAAATATGACATAACAAATAATTAATTAATAATAAAAACAAAAAATAAAAATAAAACACATAAAAATAAAAAATAAAAAATTGGCACATTATTCTTATCCTACCGTTTCAAAAAGATAAATTTTTTCTTGAGAAATATGCATGTTGATCTAATCCTATCAAAGAACCGATCTGTTACTATGTCATTTTGCAAAATTTCCTTAATAAATAGTAGTTTAGATTAAATTTACAATTTTTGTTTAACGCTGATAAAAATGAACAAACACTATCCATTTACAAAAACACCTAAGTTTTTCAACAAATTGTTAAAAATTACTTTGCTAAATATTATATTATCCGAGTTTAAATAAAGTATAATAAAAGGGCAAATACAGTTATTGTTACTGGAATCGAAGCGTGGCTGTAACAATTAAAGGGCAATACTCCTCTACCGCACTAACGTGGGCGGTAGGGGAGTTTTAAACTTTTTTTCTTTATATTTTTTTTATGTTTTTTTAAATTTTTTTTATTTTTTAAAATCAATTAATTAAGTTTTATATCATAAATTTTTTTTAAAATTTTTAAAGATGTTTTTGTATTTTTTGTAAAATTTTTTAAGTCACAAATTAATAATAAAAAAAATTATAGATGAATAGTAATAGAGATAAAAAAAAATTCAAGAAAAAATTAAAAAATATTTTAAAAAATTCTGAAAAAATTACATAAGATAAAAAATACTTAATTATTTTTAAAAAGTAAAAAAATTTAAAAAATAACATAAAAATAAAAAAATAAAAAAACAAAAAAAAAGTGGGCTATAGGTTAGAGTTTCCTTAAAACTTATAAACCTTATTGAAAGGGATAAGATTTAGAATCATTAGATATTATATATAACATCATTTGTAAGTAAATTGAACCCTTAAATTAATATCATCCAAACTAATTTTATTTATAAAATTAAATGAATTATTTGACTTTAAATATTCTAAACAAATTTATAATTATATGTAGCACTGTCAATTTTAAACCCGATCCGTTTTTGGAGGGTTCGGGTCGAGTTTAGGCCTTAATTTTCAAAGCCCGAATTTAAACGGACTTATAAGGGCTTAACCCGCTGGTTCGAATTTTTTTTTAATTTTTTTATCATAAATAATATATGAATTAAATAATTTATATATATATATATTAATTTATATCTATATTAATTCATATTAATTTTTTATCTTAAGTAGTATATGAATTATTTACAAATTTTTTTTATCATAATATTGTACGTAATTACTTAGAGTATCTTAACTTATATAAATCACATCATTTTTATTTAAACAACTACATTTCTACTACTAATTACATACAACGCTATCCAGAAATCTATTATTAATATAGCAAGTACCTAATTAATATATA
>JASKGM010000008.1:4124163-4162143 GCA_034509205.1 Ceratonia siliqua
TCTTCTTACCCTTGAGAAAATTTCTCATTACATAACTCCAATACGAATAATTCTTTCCATCCAGCCTCACACTCACAAATTGAAGCGAATCATCTCTTTCAGTAGCCATAATAAAAAAAATGTCAAGAAAACTAGCATGCCAAAGGAAAACGAAATACCAAATTGCAGAAACTGAACGAATATCCCAAACGAAACTGTACGGCCACCCAAACGAAATTCTGAATTGTACGATCACTCTAATACTAACTGTACGGCCAATACGATCACTCCAAAAAAAAATACGAATTGTACCATCACTCCAATACGAACTGTACGGCCACAACGATCACTCCAAAAAAAGATGTGTTTGGGATTAAACCTCGTGCCATTAAACCAAGCTTTGATACCATGTTAAAGAACTCAGAGAAATACTAAAATTAAGAGAGGAGGAGAAACTAGAGTTTCATTGATGCTAAAAGATACAATTGAATTGATTAACCTAAATACAAAGAAACAATATATAGGCTAAATAAATAATGAAAAGACTATGCTACCCTTAATAAATAATAAATAAATAAAGACTCCTTATATTTCTTAACAAAAGAGACTGAAGAAGATACTGAACAGAGCAAGGAGGTTAGCAGTGAAGAGACTGAAAACAAGGAGAAGGGTGATGAGACAAAATATCATTGTGACAAAAATGGAGATAGATTATGTTCCTATTGAAGATTCAAAACGTGAGAAGGGATCTTCACCTGTTCAGAAGGCTATATTGTTTTCAAGTGGATGATTGAAGGAGAAGAGGAGAAAACTGAAGGTGATGAAGAAAATAATAAATCTTCTTCCTTTGTTTGAGACTACGTGTCCTTTCTAGTCAAGTTGGCTGCCTAGTGTAATCATGCAAATGTCAGCTGACAGTGGGGCACAAATTCGAATTCTTCCAAGGGACAAACTTCCCCTGTGCACCGGCTACCGATGAGCTAGTTCAGGTAAACTTTGATAACACTATCTAATATATCATTGCTAATCACAATTATCAAATTTTGCCGCTGCATCAAATATATTATATCAGTGCCAATCATGGACATTGCACATTGATTCATTCACCTAACTAAACAAATTTTATACTTAAACTGGTTTGAATTTTCAAGCTAGTTCAGACATCCAGAAGAGAGTGGGGCCTTTGGAGGGAGGGGTTGAATGGAAGAATGGGGGCCTAGGAGAAAGAAGAAAGATTATGTAGACAACCAAAAAGGTCAGAAAGTGTAGCCTCGCCCATCCACAAATCCTCCTAAATTAATTTTAAAATCAAATACTTTGTTATAGTGGCCTTCTGTGATCATCTCTTATATCCGGACTCTGTTTTTTTTTTCACCCATAATACTAGGACCACTGCACCACCTTTCCATGATTTGGGTCACACATCCCAAACCTTGGTAGAACATGACCTGGATTGCTAAACTGGTTATCCCAATCTGTTTAGAGTGTGTTGACCTAATTTAACAGAGTGATCAAAGGAAATAGAAGAAAAGGAAGTTTTATACATGGCCCTCGATCAAGGAAGTTCTGTGTATGGTAAAGAAATAAAGGATTTGCTTATATAAATCATTACAAGTTAAGCTTGATGATGAAACTAGTCAATCTCAATTCTCAATAAAGAAGAAAAACATTGAACTTTATGGAATTTATAAATCTTATGGTATGCTGCAAATCAAGGAAGTTGAAGTTGTTAAGAAAGCTCTTTGACTTGTTTCTCAACAGCTTTCGGAGAATCCACCTCAGGATTACGAATCTCTCTCTGTCAATTGACTCAATTCCACTGGGCCGCAATCTCATTCATTTGGTCAGTTCCTGCTACCCCACTGTTCCTTTCCTGCTCAAGGAGTATCTTTTACTGCAATATTTCTTTTCATTCTGCTCCTCCGCCTCTGATACCCAAATTTCATGAAAGTGCCTTCCATTGTTGAATGGGGCCTTCACAGGAAATGTTAACTTTTCGTTTATTGTATCATGCTGAGAGGGTAGGAAGTATAATTGGTAAAGGTGGAGCAATTATAGAGACTGTTCAGCAAGAGAGCAAGTGAAATCAAGGTTATTGAAGGCAATTCTGATTCAGAAGATTGCATTATTGTCATATCCTGTATGGAGTAACTCTTGCATTCTCTCACTGGAGTAATTGGTATGGAGCCAAAATTTATTGCTTCACTGATGGTATATTAATAATTGCAGCACCCAGATTATAGGAGATCTCCTGTTCGAGAGGCAGTACTACGTGTGCAAACTAGAATAGTCAGGGCTATACCTGCTGCCAAAGAGCATAGTATTGTTGGCTAGGATACTTGTTTCATCCAATCAAATAGGTTGCCTCCTTGGCAAGGGCGGTTCCATCATAACTGAAATGAGAAGTTATCAGGGGCCCCAATATTAGGAAAAGTTCAGGTTCCAAGGTATGTCAAGTGACAATCTTAGTCTACCGATTTAAACACTTAGTTCTATTAGTACTTGTCTTGCCATCATTAGTGTAGATTGTCTTGAAGTGACTTAAGAATCACTGATAGAGATGCAGTTGCTTCAGTTTTTGTTTCTTTATCCTCAATCTACTTGTGTTTTTACAGGATTTTATGACCAGTTAATGAAGGGAGTTTTCGCACTTTAAATGCTTTTGTAAGTTTCTTCATTGGTAATTCTGACACCATTAAAGTATTATTAATTGCAGATGTGCACCTTTTTCTTGCCTCTGCCAAATGTGAGCCGGACAAGAAACATTGTCTTATTTCCTGATGTTAATGCAATAGTTCAAAGATAAGTTATGTTTGTAGCAAATTTAATTAGTATTAATAATAAATTTGATTCTTGAGTCTCATATTGAATCGAATAGACAGATATTGTCCATGTCCCATAGATGACATTCTGAAATGACAGTGCATCTACTTTCTAACCATGGGATTATTTGAAATGTATACTCCAGCTAGGTATTGTATTCTTTCTTTCCATAAGAACTTGATAACATTACATTATCCATGACTTGCCAGTAACTTATTAAAATAAAGAAAAAAGGGACAGAATATAAAGCAAGATATCTTTCGCAACCAAGTATTATTGTGGAGCTTTGAAGGGCTGGTATTTCTTGAGATCTTGAGCGAGGCCTTGGATGGAGCCAGCAGCAGAGATAATAGAAACGATCAAGCAGGCCCAACTCAATATCTTCAGCCAGATCCATGTGAAGGAAAATCTTTGCATTTTGGACTGCTTAATGTACATCTCTATGGGGAAGTAAACCGTTAATGGCCAAAAGGACAGTGACCCAATCAGGCCCAAGAAGTCGTTGAAGAATGGAAATATCATTGCTATTACAGCAGTGATGATAACGTAAGTGGTCCTCCACATCACCCTGAAGAAGTTTATGTTATACGTTCCGTATAGCGGAATGTTGAGAGCGTGCTCACCATTAACAAATTGGCTATCTGACCATCTTTGGCTGCTCATCTTCTCCACGAACCCAAATATGGGCTGGACGAAGACCTGGCCATATGTAAAATCCCATACATAAGTTGTCAAAAAGAAAAAGTAACATTACGAAGAGCATAAATACACCTAAGGCTAAAGCTGCAGTTAAATGGGCTCATCAACTTTCTTACCTGATATGCCCCAACTAAGTGCACCGCTATGCAGACGTTGGCGAAGTCTATTAACCAGAAGGGCTCGTAGAAGCCGAACCCTGTAAGGAAATTTCCTGGTGCATCATTTCCAAATGCTGCATAACCTAGGCACCCACATAGGACATAGAATAAGGTTGTGGTCAAGATGCCGATCAAACTTGCTCTCTTCATGACTTTGTTCTCTGGAGGGCTTGATTTCAAGGTATCCTGCAATCATATGGTCCCCCATTATAGTGGGAAGGAAAGCTATATCTTTTGATGTCATTGATAATAATTACATTCCAATTTCATATTCTATATAAATTAACACATGATAGAGGGCTCAAATAGGTGCTCAAACGGTTGGTAAAGATTCTTATTAATAGTTTGTGTAAATAATGTTGAAGTTTTTCATGGGTTCCCTCTTTGTAGCTATATCTTTATATTGACTCTCTTGAATCAATAAAGCACTGGTCTTTGTTGGCGTGCACATAGTATCCGCTACACGCAGAATATGAACTCTTTCCATTTTTTGAAACTGTTTCAAGTCCATGTTTCCCGAACTTTCTTTTGTATTTAATAACTAGGCTGGAGGGAACCAACTCTTGCCATTCTGTGTCGCAACCAACCACCAAAGGATGAGGGAACAATCTGCTAGAGAAGTTTGGTAGCAGATGATAAAGATGAACCCAAAAAGGGTGGTCGACCGAGGTGGTGGGGGTGTTGTAACACAAAATTAGATAAGGCAGGATTCTACTGTTCTAAAATAAAATTTCATTATTTTTCTGTAAAAGTGCCATTGGTGATAGTGGTCCATCAATTTGATGGTCCATATATATAAGGAATCTTCCTAACTAGCAACAGCATAAAGAAGTAATAAAAATTTCTATGGTGGAATTATAATTTTTGTAGCATCTTGTCTAAGATACATTAATCACTTGTTGGTTCAAAGGTTTAATTTATTTTTTCTACTTTCTCCTGAAAAGTAGAAAGAAAGATTAAGAATAAGTTTTGATAAGAATATATTCTATTGTTATTGATAGGGAAAAAATAAATTGCATTTGGCAAAAATCTGTCAGTATTATATAATAAAAGTCTCATCCTGATTCCTGAAGGGAATTAATTCGATCTATGGTTGGTTTCTATCATTTGTTCAACTAATTCGTAGAAAACTCATTTTAACTAATCCATTGAGCCACTTCTTTCTCATGCCAACCCTTGTGTGTCTGGTCAATTTTGGGCTACGGTCTACGTCCTCTACAGTCTTTGTGTGCTGATCGCTGAAAGAAGTAGAAAATCTACAGTGTGGTTCATTGAAAATAGAGGCCCAGCATATATCAATCCAAGTTGGCAACTTGGTCCCCCGGCAAACTCTGCCACGGTTCTCCAGTTAATGCATGCAATGATGATCTTAAAGAACGATTTAATGCACCATACCTAACTCAACAAGAGCTGTTATACCTGACTAACACAAAAGCTTGGGTGGACAAGCCAGCCAGCACAGCATGCTTATGGTATGCCACAATTATATATGGCTATGCCACTGCCAAATTTAAGTCTATAACACATTTTAACTTTTAGAGCACGCATCACAATTGAAAGAGATTCCCTGTTGTTTTGTTCTCTATCTCATGAATAAATTATATATCTTTAATTAATATACCCATTTTTAACTAAATAATGAGAAACAGTCTTGTTAAATTTTAAGTGTATATGAATTGATGAAAAGAACACGTGATAAAGAGTGACAAGCTGTTTAAAGACACAGAATCCTTATATTATATTTCAAACAAATTCAACCTCGCATGGGATTGTGCTCCGTCTTCTACCTAGCTAATAATAAAGATAGATTTATATGCTTGCATGAGGGTTAAGGAGGGGATATAGACATGCATGGCGCGCCCTTTTATCCAAAGAATACGGGACATGTATTAGCAAATAATAATAATAATAATAATAAGAAGAAGAAGAAGAAATGAATATGACTTGCCTGAATTTCAATAAGCACGTTAGAATAAGCATAAGCGAAGGCAATGTCACCAATGGCTTGAAACATTCTCCAAACCTTCTCGGATCCTGTCACGTCCACCCCAACTTGCACTCCCGTCAAGGATGTCTGTACATGTCCCCCACCTTTCATGGTATGGACCAAACATCTTATTATTACACTTTAACTATCTAGGACCAGGTTAACCTTTTAAAGATACTAGCTTGTATAAGGAAAAAAGTCAAGAGATCAGTTTTTACCAGTAGCGACTTTAGCTATGGAGAGTCCGAGGCCTATGGAAGAATAAGCAAAAGACATAATGGCTGCAACGATGGAGAGCCACGAGAGCTTGTGGAAGTCTGGTATTTGACTAAGGACGATTTGGATGCAGGCAAAGATGATCATGGAAGGGTTGTTTGATATGTTGCACTTATCTTCATGCCCATGTTTGTGGAAACAGTTCGACCTTTTCACCGCCCTGATTGGTTAAGGAAAAGAGAATATATTATTTATATATATATACATACCGCCGCATAATAGATACTACTAGCTAGTCAAAGGCTTTTGTGGAAATTCTTACACCATACTAATTGACGCAGTTATTGTGTAGCCGATGGTTACACCTACTAGATTTATATACTGAGCTAATCCACACAGCTGAAATTTCCTACCTCCTGTGGAATAGAAATAAAGGCACGTCAACTTTCAAGACCCCACCAAAATATTCTTCAGCCGAAAGTGAAACTAATTCATATCAAGTTTATTAAAATCGTAATTAAAAATGATCTAGAATTGTGAATACATAGTTATTTATAGTAACATTATCAGTGCTAGTAAGTATTAGGAATACTTCTGGGAAAACGATGTTCCTCGTAAAGTGATATCTCTCTTGGAACTCAAGAAACTATGATAGTTTATTGGTAAAAAGTAGAAAACAGGTAGTAGATATAAATGAAAAGATCCATAGAATATTATACCTAAGATAGATCTGACAACCTCGGAATAGGTGTAGTTTCTCTTGCCGTGGACAGGGTCAGGTGAACGGTAACAATCGGCGAGAAGAGTGGAGGTGAAGTAGGTGATAAAAGAGAAGGCAAAGAGGACGGCAGGGCCAGCCACCCAACCCATTTGTGCAATTGCCCATGCAAGTGATAGCACTCCGGAACCGATCACGGCCGTGATGATATGGGCACTAGCAGTCACCCAAGTTCCTTTTGTTCATAACAAAACCAAAATTTGAGGATTCTGAGGAACGTACAACACAACTTAAAAATGGAAAAGAAACAAAAGAAAAGCACTTATACCAGTTCTTTGGCTTCGTCCATCGTCATCGAAGTTTTTGCCACCATCGCCAAATGCTTCTGGGGTTTCTATGTACATGCTGTTCTTCTGAAACTGACGATGATCGGTAGCCATTCTCTCTGTTGTGTCTAGAGTGTGGCTACGAAAAAGAAAGGAGAATGTATCTCTTTCTGTACTGGGTGTTTGGTTTGGCTAGCTCTTGGCGCACAGAGATATTTGAATAAGAGAAAAAGCAAGAAGCATGATAGTCTGTGAGAAAAACAATAATGGGTTAAATAGAGACGAGAAGCAAGTCAATGGGAGCGGAATTGCTGAGTGGCACCCGTAATTCAACGATAGGTGAGGAGTTTGTACAAAAAGCGACTTGCTTTACAGAAAAGCAACGAAGTTGACAAATATAAATAGAAAACTGAAAAGCTTGAGTTAATGGTAGAGTTAGGAGTTTAAGATGATAGGTGGGTTGCAGGGGTGGAATTTTTGGATGGGCTATGAACCATTGAAGGTGGCAGATTCTGGTGTGGCTGTGGAACCAAAGTGTCCCCACACTGTGATTTTGGGTTTTGGTCCATCCATTTGGTGATTATTTTATGGCGGCCACTGAAATCCCTCTGACTAAGGCACCATGCATGGCCTTTCTCTCGCTTTTGATGCTAATTGAGTTGTCCATTCCCTTTTAATTTCTGGTCTTATCGCTTTTTAGTATCACACAGCAAATTCCAACTGAAAAATTGAGGTGTTTATGATTAAGATCAGGTGCACATGAACCCCTGCTAGCTATGATATCATGCCCACCAAGCACCCCCTGCACGTTATTGGTTCCTATATCAGACGCCATAAATTATCATTTAAAAAATTCATTTTCACTTGAAAAAAAAGAGTCTTTCCAATCTTTACTATAAGCTATCACTATAGCAACTTGTTTTCATCACTTTCTGAGTTATTACGCCCCCAAATGGCTGGTCTCTGTAAGAAGCCTTGACTTAAATAGTGACGTCCATGTTCTGGATTCTGTAGTAAAATGCTAGAGAAGAGCTAGCTCTTAATTAGCATTAATACCAGAACTGGCCCATCGTCATGTCTACATCGGTGCTTATCTGCAGCACTACTTCATGAATTAAGCATCTATGATTCTTGGCATTTACTAAACAGCCATTGTGGCCCTTGCATAGTTCTCCTTTCCCACACCATTAGAGTAATTTTTTTTTGTGTGGCTCTGCTAATGAGACAAGGGAAACATCAAGAAACGTACAAACGCACCTTTTTTTTTTTTGGAGAACAGGAAATACCAGTTTTGTCTAATGTCCTGCTACTACCAAGTAATGCCAAAGCATTCTTCATGACAGGACAATTATAACTAACTACTCTACCATAATACTTTGAAGTTTTGACCTGAATTTAAGTTTCTAATCAAATATAAAACTATGTACCTGAATTTAATTATGTACATGTCTTTAGTGGCTATATCTATAAATTTGACGTATGATGGAAGCTTTGTAATTTGTGCTGTACATGCAAGCGTTAAAGACCAAATCTTCCTATCATTTTTCTTTCAAAAATACTTGTGAATATAAAATATTAATATAAAAAGATGTAACAAGAGAAGAAAATCAACAGCTTATTTTATATTACTACTAGACCCTGCATTAAGAACAGAATATCTCCATCATTGAGCTAAGAACCAAACAGAAAGTGATTTCAAAGGCTTACACATAAATTATATCTCTTAATTATTGTGGATATCAAGCATAATTGAACTACACATGGCAGAATTAAAATTTAAAATCCAATTATGAATGAAAGCCTAACAAAAAATTCCAACACGGAAGTCGAGGCCTGAGAATATGGCAACGTTAGTGCGGCGACTATGAGTGAACAGATTAGCATAAATGGCATAGATGGCGATGTTCTGTCAAATTGATACCTTTCCTAATTCCTATAATAAAATGAACGGACAATATTGGAGGGTCAAAATTCTTGCCCTGATCGCGAGCTTAAATATTCGGGCTCATCTTGACTTTATCTGAAATTGTTGTTATGCGGAATATTTTCAACAGTTTAATAATTCTTCACGACTTAAACTGCGGAAGCTAGCTTTCCTTTACCCCATGCTTGTTTTTAATTTGTTGTGCAGATAGATAGAGTAATAAACGCATCGAAGATAGAAGATAATACCTTCTTCAATGAGCTCACAACCACCAGAAATAGAGGTATTTTTTGCTATAAAAATAAAGAGGGACCATCCCAGTTTTCTCAATGAATCAAACTCTTGTGTTCTCCACTTTTATTTATTGTAGTTGATCAAATATGTGTCTCAACTGCCATCACAATATTCCAAGAGAGTCACAAATTGCCAGTACCATTAGATCTTCTTCATCTTCATCATCCCCATGTGCTATTATTTGGGCTCATTTGGTACAGCTCAATCATAGAGGAAAGACAATAACTGGCCACTCAAGTATTACATATAAAATGTGCAGTTTTTTTTTTTGAAGCGTCTAGAGACACGTCTACAAAACTGTCGGTATATGTCGAAGTTAGAGATATATGTATTTGTGAATGATAAGGATTAGATGGTTTTGTACAGCATGTAATATAAAATTGTAGATGAAGAATAATTGATCAGCAATATATGGTTTTATTTTTCTTCTTGTGAGATAATGACCTCAAGGGTCACGAGTCTACCTCGAGCCCTGGTCCAGTCCCTTCTCCGTCACTTGCAAGCTAATAAGCTATACATGCCGAAACACTATCTATAGATGAGACAAAATTATTATTTTTTCTATTGTTTTTTATTTGTCTGGCTAGTTTTTTGTTTCTTAATATTTTCCTTTCAAAAAAAAAAAAATTGGACCACATTACTACATGTCATAGTCATAATCAGAACCCTTGCTTTGAGGGTCACATCCTCTTTTATGTCACGGAAAATGCCGATCTAATCCATATATATCTCTCACCATGTATTCGTCGACTAATTTCTCCAAAGGCATAATACGGAAGGGAACATGATTTGGTTTATGCTTTCCCCCCCTCACTCTTCCTTTTATTAGCTACCATTCATTACGCTTTCTTTTTTTTCTTTTTAATTTATATTTGTTATTCCCTTATTCATGGGTGATAAATCAGGAATCATATCATTAAGGGAATCACTTAACACTTTAACAATGAAATTGGAAAAAGAAATATGTAGTTTAATTTACTTTTAAAGACATGAGTTTGATGTTAATTTAAAGTATGTTCGAAGAAAAGGCTAATAATTTGAACCATTTAAAAAACATATAGCGTATTTTAATAATCTTGAGCAGTTTACGGCATCAATTAAATATCAACTATAGCCAAGGGAGTGCCATTTGTGGTTTGGGGAATCAAAATAAATGGTTTTAAACCCTGCATATGCATGTATAATCACAAATTCCATCGCAAAACAAACACTTTATCCCTTTTACGAGGATTAATTAGTTGCATATGAGAATCTGAACAAGTGATTTCGTTTTGCCTCATTCAATTGAGAGTAAAGAATTATTTATAATTTTTTTTTTCTTGTTACAAAGAATGTTCTACCTTAAAATTCGGGCTTCTTGTCGGAAAATAATGAAGCCAAGTGGGCTTTGCTTAGCCAAATGGGAGGAGTAAAATAGAAGCGTTTAAAAGGCGTCATTAGGGCCGAGATGTTCGGCCCATGGATATCATTCCTCAAGTCATAATGACCCAAAGAAAAATGTCTGGAAATGAGTAGGGAATTGTTAAAGCTAGTTACTGGTCAGTCTCTCAACAAGAAGTTATGGGACCTACTTGTCTTATTAATGGGACCTCACCTATTTTATTATGGGCTCCATCTATGAGTTTTATTATGGGACCTCACCTATTTTAATTATGGGCTTCACTTGTGAAACCCAACTTCTTGTGAGAGACTACACTACAGTAGCGCATTAACTAAACACATGTAACTTCTTCTTTTTTTCCAGTCTTGATGGAGTTATTTTTTCGTTATAAATTATAAACACATGTTTAACTACTTTTAACTATAAAAGTCTCAACACAAATCTCTATAGTAATCTCTCTCTGTCTCTCTCTCTCTCTACCAAGAATAATAACTTAAATTCACATGCATTAATTATAATTATCCTCATTAATCATAATCTCCCTCTTAATGGGATTCTTTGTTTATGTTTTTACAACTTGTACTTGTAGAGTATAATTTAGAAAGTAAAATTTATATTATAAAGTGTTAATGAAAACTAAAAAAAATAGTACACTATCATATATTTATGAATTATAATTTAGTTGCTTATGCTTCAAAATATGGGGTTCAATTTATTATTTTGTCCATATCACCCTGTCTAACTGACCATTACAATGAAGCCCCTTTGAAAATTAGTAAACAGTTATCTTGTTTTGGTTAATCTGGCCACAAATTTAGGAAATAATTTACAAGCTTCTAATCTTAGGGTTCTCACAAGAAGCTTAAGCTGTTGGCCAGCATGGACATTGAGAATATACATAGGGTCAACCCACCAGTGGTTGCAAATTGCTAACAAGCACAGCCCCAGATTGTGACAAATTTCCACATTCTGGGCGCCAACCAATCAAAACGAAGGGGCGCGCCATGTCGTTGAAATCGCAACAGCGCAATTGACCTTGCGGTCCCAACTGCATTTCCGAGATCTTTTCCTTCTCCTTGTCTGAGCAACCTTTCACCCAAGTACGAACCATAGCAGAATCAGTAGAATCTCCTTCCCAATTTCAGATCACCCTTTGGTCGGTTATTCTTCTGTGTGTGTGTGTGTGTTTTTTTTAATTATTTCCCTCCTCAGTATCATTCTTTTTCTTTTTCCTTTCTTTCTCTCATCGGTTTCCATTATCTATTATCGGTTACACCTTGTTTGTTACGACACTGGAAGAAATGTGATTAATTACGTGCAATTCATCTGCATAGCAGCCATAATTGTTGTTGGGTATTTCTCTAGTTCAAATGGCAAGCTTTCTGTGTTATTTATTTTATTTATTTACAGGCTTAACACGATAATCTCGTGGTTGCTACCATTCAAAACAAAACTTTTTCAAGTTGGAATTTAACCTAAATTTTACCTCATTTCATCCACATAAAATGCGAATTGCACTTGGTTCCAAGTTTCTGACCTTTTGAGATAATGCAGACACTTTTTAGTTCAGGATTGCGAGGAAATTTCCTCAATCACCTAGGAAGTAAGTTACTTTTTTGGAGTTTTAACTTTAGATTCATTGAAATGGCAGTGGACCAGCAAATGGTGTTTTTACTTAATGTATGCACAAGCAAGATTAATTATAGGACAAGGACTAACCTTTTCTTACTAATTATTTCACTAACTACGGGCTTCCTCCAATTGATTTGAACACATATTCTCTCTGTGTGTTGTGGTTAGTTCTTACAAGAGTTAGCTTTAATGCTCCTCATCAGGTCTCTTCCTTCACATTCTTATTTCTGAATTATGATTTCCCATTACCTTACTTGCAGCTGTAAAAGCCCTAGGAAGGAGCTGAGAGTGAATTTTGCAATCTAGTGTTCATTCAACAGCTGGTTTATTTAGTCAAGAATTTGGGGTGAATGAGAGGTCAAGGGGAAGGGGTACTTGGAGTTCCTGCAAGCTAGCCAGCCAAGCTGCCTGATGTAATGTGCACTCCGTTAGAGTCAGGCCTGTGGCTATGTTGGAAACTGTACAGGAGATTGCCGTCTATATTCATAGGTTTCACAATCTTGACCTTTTTCAGCAGGGGTATGTGTCCACTTTCATTTTCGCTTTAATTTTCTGTTTGAATTTATAAACTGATAAGCTGATATATGTTATGTTTTAAATAGATGGTATCAGATTAAGATTACTATGAGATGGGAGGACAGTGAACATACATATTTTGGAACTCCAGCAAGAGTTGTTCAATATGAAGGTAATTTTGTTACATTTATGGTTTATGTTGCTTGTTTCATATTATTTGTACAAGAGTAAAGATAAGAAAAGATATCTTTTAGTCCTGGCAACAGTGAAATAGATGGTGTGCGTAACAAGGTAGCATAGAATTCTTACAAACTATGATTATGACATATCTCTTTGAGATTAAGCATCATTCTGTTTGTATCTGTGAGAAGCCAGGGTATGTGGTGTACCCTAGAATTCCTGATCCTTTTGGCATACAGAGAGTATACTACTCATGCATTCATGCACATATCTTAACGAGAGTATGCCAAGTGGTTAACCTACAGTTTGCTGGTATAGTTGTTGTTTATATTTTCTCTTGTTGCTGTGGTGTTTACTTTTAATATAAACTTGAAACCATGGCATTTTTTTACATATAAATATAATTTTTTTTTATGATTTTTTCTGACATATAGGCTCATTACTATATCTTGAACTAATATAATGTGGTAGCTTTGAATAATTTAATGGAATTTATTCCAGGTGGACAGGTAGTGCCTCTTTCTTGGATGGGTTCTCTAGTGATATAAGATAATATGTTGGGAGAGAAAAACATTGATTTCCTGAATAGTGCAGGATTTGCATAACTCTTTGCTTTATGTCAATCAAGAATAATGTTTGTGCATTAGTTAATTTGGTTGATATACTTGCTTGGGTCTAAATTGAATATAAGAGTGAATATGCTGCTTTGGCTATGGAGTTATTTTCCCCCTCTATCAGTGTTCCATTGGACCTGTAAACGATAGGATGAAGTATGTCCTTCTCCCTTACATTTAATGTGTTGGAAAAGCAGTTTTCGGTATTAACTCAGGAGACTTCACTGGCTGAACAAAGCTAACACTGAAACCTGAGTCTTAAAGTAGTTGAAAAAGTGAAAATGAGAAAAGGAAGCTATTGAAATTGTTCGGTTCTTTTGGAGCTATGCATGAGATTATGGGTTCCCTTTTTTCCCCCTTCTTGAAACCATTTTCCTTTATTTTTATATATTTTTTGTGGATCTAAATTTTTTTTCGTGTGAAAACTATTGGGTTGCCTATTTCTTATATGCTGAAGCAGAACTAATAACTGAGGTAGAGATTT
This sequence comes from Ceratonia siliqua, assembly GCA_034509205.1. NCBI lineage: Eukaryota > Viridiplantae > Streptophyta > Magnoliopsida > Fabales > Fabaceae > Ceratonia > Ceratonia siliqua. The sequence continues at coordinate 4,138,095 of JASKGM010000008.1, forward strand.
TTCTGTTCTGCAGCTCCTGATCTGGGATCTAGCAGTATATATGGTGTATGGCGGATTGATGATACAGACAACAGTTTCTCAACGCAGCCCTTTCGGATAAAATATGCTAGGCAGGATGTTCATTTATGCATGATGATCTCATTCAAATTATCTCTTGACAGATTTGAGGTAGTGATCTCTCTCTCATTTTCTTCTCCTTCTAGGGGTATCAAGTAGAAAAGAAACCTTGTGAGATGCCTATGGTATTTTGGGTACCAAGTAATCTGTTAGGATGATCCTCTAGGTCCACACTGTCAATTCAATATTCTTATCACATTGAATTCTTTTTTTTTTGTGGCTCTTAATTTCAGGGTTTACCTACAACTGCTGTTATTTTGAAGTTTGAGCTTATGCATGCTCCCACATTTGAGAATGGGTGAGTGCTAAAGGAAGCATATTCATTGGCCTATTAATGTAAACCAAAACATGAGTTTCCTTTTTGTTTGATTTCTCCTTGTTGAAATTGCACACTGACTGGAGTGCGCCATCTACAGTGCTGACTTGCAAGCTTCATTGGATGCTTACCCTTCTGCTGTCCATGAATTTCGACTTCCTCCTAAGGCCCTTTTAGGATTGCATTCATATTGTCCTGTCTATTTTGATGCTTTACATTCTGTGCTTGTTGACGTAAGTGTGCATGTCAGTATACTGAAAGCCACTTCTCGCTCATCTGCATCGAAGGTACCCAGGTTTGTCACATGTTCAAATTTTCATTATGAATGAGATAGACTTTCAATATAGCATCATTAGTTCCACTCTATTTAATTTTAGAGCAGCTTTGGTTTGCATCCATCTTGTTCTATATTTCTTTTATTACATATGGTAATCTGTATACTTGATCCATTTCTGCAATTCTGGCAGTGCTGAAGTTGTTGCTGATCAAAGTTATGGCATGTTGAATCAAGTATGTTCTAAACATTGAAAGTCTCTTTTTGGAAATCACTGTTGATTGAGGTGGCTTTGATTTTGATAAAAAAAGAAATTATATTAAGAAAGAAGAGGGATACATGAAAGGAAGATAAGGTATCCTCCTAATATAAAAAATCTAAAAACAAATAGATTGAACAGAAAAAGAGGAAAGAAATTTAAAAATGCAGCAAAGCTCCCCAATCCCTTTGCATATCCTGAAGAGACACTCCCTTAAATAAGCCATTAGCCATGCACCAAAGAGATGCAGAGAAAGTAATTCTGTCTCATAAAGCATCTAAAGACAAAGATACACCCCTGAAAATATGTGCATTCCTGTCCAACCAAATATTCCAAATCATAGCAAAGATCACACATTGCCACAGAATTTGACCCTCCTTTCTTGTTCCAAAACCTTTGAACCTTATAAGGAGAAACCTCTCTAAATCTTGCGGGCACACCCAATTCTCACCATAGAATCCAAATAACTTAGTCCACAGAAAAACTGCCACTTTGCAATGTAAAAATAAATGAGCTCCATTTTCAGCATTACTCATGCACATAATACAAATATTGGGGACGAAACTGCATTAGGTCTATTAGGTCTACGGATTTGCAGCATGCCATTTGTGTTAATTCTATTGAGTACTGCAGTCCAAATAAAAGATTTGACCACTGAGGGAGCTTTAGACTTCCAAATGGGTTTATACAAGATAGTTTATTTAAGCCATTTCTTTGCATTATTTAATGTTTTTGTTCTTTGCTTGCTTTATTGTCTGCACTAGGTTTCTAGCACATCACTTATTGCTCCTGCATATAATTTTGCATCTGTGTTATCATTGTTATTGCAATCAGCTGTGCGTTGTCAACAGGGGAAAGTCTATGTCTGCATATATTTAATTACATACATGCATGTGTTTAACATTGTATATGGATTGCATTTTTCTCATTGATACTTCTATTTTTTCTTTTCCAAGTTAAATTTTGAGTACTACCTGAATCTGTTTCCCATGAAGATGGCAGTATCTGCACAATAGTTTGCTTCCTTTAACCAATCAATTTTTCTTAAGTTTAATGGAATAATGCTACTTCATATGGACCAGCTTTATCCTAAAAAAATAGCAGCATTGAAAAAGTAAAGCGAAAAAAAGAAAAAAAGAAGAAGAATAATATGGCAATGATGATAAAAGGAACTTCTGGTAAATACTACTCACAAGGTCTGGATTCTGGTTAGTGTCATGCATTTGCTTCTGTATAACATGGCTAGACAAACCAAGATTAATTTGAGATGTCAGGCCTCTAGACACTACTAAAAGGCTTCGCACTGGCACTGAAAATTGGTAACTTACATGTCATTTTAATATTATAGTAATCAGGGACAGTGCGGATTCTTTTTCTTTTTAATTTATTTTTTATATTGCTTTATTTCTTCAGACATTCTTCTTCATGTTTTAACAGAATGGCTTGTGTCACTGACCAGGGGTTGGGTGAGGTTGCTTCTGTAGATGTCAAAGATGTCATGCGTGTTAAAGCACTATTAACTGCTCGTGATATATTGCTTGAAGAACTGCAAAAGCTTAGCCAAGAAGTTGATCAAACTACTGATATTTCAGTGTTTGTGTCAAAAGTGAACGATGAGAAGTTATTAAATTCTATTCTGCAAATAAATCAGGTTGCTGCAGATGTTGAAGTTTCAGGACAAGGCAAGCCACAAAATGGTCTTGAGGTCCATACTTTTATTTCATGTTGCAGAGTATTGCTTGTTCTCTTTTGTCATTTATATCATTTTTATGATTTCTTCTTTATTGATTCTTTCTTCTCTTCCTGTACAGGGAGTAAATGGTGCTCTGGATTTTCAGAATGCTGAAAAGCTCCATTCCTTGTCAAAGAGTGAATTATTGGACTGTTTTCATTCTCTGGGAGATCAATTACTGTACCTATGGAACATATTTCTGAAGTTTCATAGGTTTGCTTCTTGTCTCGTATATCACAAGTTGACAGATATGTGGTTCTCTAAATTTCACATCTGAATCTATCTTGTATTTTAGCTTTTTAAGCATTATTATTTTAACTAATTTTGATAAAGTACAATAATAATTTTCTTACTAGGTCAAGTTTCTTTCTTTATGCCATTCAATGAGCAAGCATATAAAACTCATTTAGAAACCTGATGGGAACCAAGAATATTAACCCAGAAATTAATAGCCCAGATAAGGAAACACACTGAAATATACTGATATTAATATGCAAACAGCCACAGATTTACAATAAAACAGTACTCCAGCAAGAAAAGACAGCAGGGATAACAATGGCAATGATAGCCTCTTGCCCCCAGGAAACTAGAATACTACAAAGATGAAATGTAATGACTAACAAGACACACTCACAAGAATTACAGAACACTCTGAAGGACACATCCTAGCTTTGTGGGCACTAGGTATCCCCCTCTCCTAGCTATATAGGCACTAGGAATCCCCCCCTATTTCTTCCACAATTCTTGCCTACCTTCTCTCTTTCCCCCGCTCCCCTTTTATAACTAACTTCCCTGCCACCTGTTCCCTTCCAGCAACTTCCCCAAATTCCTCTCTCTTATACCCTTGGGTTCTATCGTTACCCTCCCCTGCACTTTCACCTTGTCTTCAAGGTGAAGGTTTGCAAATGGCTCAACTCTAAGAATGGCTAGCAATGTTTTATCATAACATTTAGGCCTTTGCCCCTTCAAAACTATCACAAAGCCATGTTCTCCCTCATCCAAATAAACACCAACTTGCCTTTCCTCTGAAGCAGTCAACTAGGTGCCATACATTTTACCATGTAAAGTCTCCACCAACTTGAAATTCAATACCTCTTCATCTTCTACAGTCCAATGGTAATTGTTACACAGCTCATAGAAAGAAAACAAATATCCCTTAGGAAATGACTGATAAATTGGCAAGTCATGACCAACTCCAAGTTGTTCACTCTGCACATGCAATGTAACTGCAGATGGAACTCCCACCCTTACAAAACTGCATGCTTCACAAATAACAGTACTGTCATTTGCAAAGGCGCTGGCAACAATTGTATTATTCTCTGTTAAAATTTCTGAGAGCTGTCCAGAATATCTATCAATACTTGCAAGTTTATCATCCTTGATTGCATACTTAACCAAACTGCCAATATCAGAATCACGTCTTAGCTCCATATTCTCACTCCGTATCAGTCCATGAATGCTTAAGAGTACAATGTAAAGCTTCCTTCCCTTCTGACAGTTAGCCCATGTATCCATAGCATCAGCAGAACTAATTCTGGGTCATCTACCTATGTTACTATCACCATGTGTTGAGCCATCGTGCACACCATCTCTCTTATTACCTTTTGATAAAGCCTCAGATATATCCAGAGTTGCCTCTCAGCAGCAGCTTTCACGTTCAAGGCGATGTTTATTCATTCTTTGGGCTGCATTACTCTTAAACTACAGTACCTTCGTTGCTTGGGCGACGTCATGGGAGGGAGGGTCGAGCTAGATGGTGTTACCCCGTCGCCATTACCCAGGGCTTCGTGTACCCTCTTGGTCTTCCTGGGTCCCATTGAAGTATGGTGGTCCCCCTGATGTTTGCTGCCATTTGACTGGTTGCAAAGGCCAAACCTTGCTGTGTGAGATAGCCAGTAGGTGAAGAAAAAAAATGTAATGCAGTTTGCCCAGCAATGGTATCATCTAAGCCATTCCTAATCTTAGTTGGAGTTAGACCCATGGTCCAACCTGGATCCCATGGAAGTACAAGTGTCGGACTCAGTTGGCTCAACTTTCCAGCAACTCTGCTTGAGTTCCCAGGGCCCAATTCTCCCGTATACCTGATTTCTTTTGACTTGCATCTAGCCCCTATTTATCTTATACCCCTCCTCTGATCACCTATGTTTTGGATCAATGTTACTTCCTGAACTTGGCTTTTGGGCCCAGTCCATTTCCTTCCAAACCTAATCTCCTCCCACTTAATAGTCCTTGCCTCTCTCATTGCAACTGACTCCTTCAGCGGCTGGGCATCCCTCTTCAACATCAACTTTGTTTCTACTACCTTTGATGGATCTGTTGCCCCCTTCCATGGTAATTCTATTTCCACTAGTAGCGGTGGCTCTACTTCCACCATCAATGGTGGTTCTTCTACCTCCTTCGCTAGCACTTATATTTTTTTTTTCTTCAGCTTATTTGCGAATCTTCACCCTCTGTTCCATTTCTTTTCTAAACTCTGCCTTCCTCCTCTCACTGCTCTCCCTCTCCTTAGCTTCTTCCACCATCCTTTCATTCCCCTTTTGTGTTTTCTCCATTTCTGGACTTCTTCCAGTCTGGTTTCTCCAGGACCCCCTTATTTCTTTCAAAAACTCTCTCATTTCCTTTTTTAGTATACCTAGTTCTTCTCTCAATTTTGCAAATCCTGTGTCTATCCCTTCAACTCTTTCCTCCATCTTAGAATTCCCGGATCTACGGCTCTGATACCAAACTAATGGGAACCAAGAATAATAACCCAGATTAATAGCCCAGATTATGAAACACACTGAAATATACTGATATTGATATGCAAACAGCCACATATTTACAATAAAACAGTACTCCAGCAAGAAAAGACAGCAGGGATAACAATGGCAATGATATCCTCTTACTCCCAGGAAACTAGAATACTACGAATATGAAATGTAATGACTAACAAGACAGACTCACAAGAATTACAGAACACTGAAGAACACATAATCCTAGCTATGTGGGCACTAGGTATTCCCCTCTCCTAGCTATATGGGCACTAGGAATCCCCCCGTATTTCTTCCACAATTCTTGCCTGCCTTCTCTCTTTCCCCCGCTCCCCTTTTATAACTAACTTCCCTGCGTATTCCTAGTGCCCACATAGCTAGGAGAGGGGGATACTAGTGCCCACATAGCTAGGATTGTGTGTTCTTCAGTGTTCTGTATTTCTTGTCAGTGTGTCTTGTTAGTCATTACATTTCGTCTTTGCAGTATTCTAGTTTCTTGCGAGCAAGAGGCTATCATTGCCATTGTTATCCCAGCTGTCTTTTCTTGCTGGAGTACCGTTTTATTGTAAATCTGTGGCTGATATCAGTATATTTCGGTGTGTTTCCTTATCTGGGCTATTAATTTCTGGGTTAATATTCCTGGTTCCCATCAAAAGCCCATCTCGTGCTTTTTGGAACAGTTTCTGGGGCATTATATTCCTTTATCCCCCTCAATCTGGCATCTTTTCTATGGCTGGTTTTAGAAGATGTTTCCACATGGATGCTTGTAATAATAAATCCACATCCATCTATGCACATACTGACATGCATATATCATGAGATTGGTCCAGTGTAAATGCTGGAAAATGATAATTTTTGGATAATGCACGGGCATATATCATGAAACTTCATCTTGGCTTGCTTGATTAGTTGTTATTTACTTCTTATTAGGGATAACAAAACAAAGATTCTAGACTTTTTACATGATGCATGGGCTAAAGATCGGAAAGCCGAGTGGTCAATATGGATGTTGTACTCTAAGGTAGAGATGCCTCATCATTATATAAATAGTGGAAGTCATGAGTCTTCCCAAAAAAGTTTACATAGAAGAGTTTCCAGTTCGTTGAAGTCATCTGATGAGGCAAGTACTAGTATGTGCATTCATATCTTACTATTCTCTGCAATTTGCTTTCAATTAAGGAAAATGGAACAAAATATTTCTTTATGTAAAAGACTATAAAATTCTGATTTCTGTGTTGTAATTCATACAGCCTTCTCAGACTTCAGCAACACGTGCTGAACTTCATCGAAGGAGCATTGCACAAATGAGGGTAAGTTATCACCTTATATATGTGGAGTTGTGGACCACTAGCCTCCTATTTTACATTTACATATGGGCTGTTAATTAGTTAATCCTTCCCTGCAGATAAACAACCGGTCAATTCAAGACATGCATATATTTGGAGATCCTTCACGTATACCAATTGTGATTGTTGAGCGTGTGATGAATGCACCACGACGTACTATAAGTGATAATTCATACCTGAGACATGTCAAACTTATGGATTCACATAGCTTACAAACTGGGATCAGATGTGGCAACGTAGACAAGCAATCTGTACCACGAAATAATGCTCAAACATTGAAGATTGTTGTCTTTGTGCATGGGTTTCAGGCAAGTCTTGCTATCATGTGGAATTTATTGCAAAACCAATACCATACTATGTATGAAGGACTTGAGCTTGTTACCTCTATCACCTATTTCAGAGAGCTTGGTGCTAAGTCAAATTTGGTATTCTAGTTTATAACCGATTTAAGTTGTTATACATGGATTACATATCAAACATGGGTGTAATGGAGCAAAGCCAAGGAGCTGAGGCTCAGCTTGCTTGATTATATTTGTGATCAAACTTGGCACAAGCTAGCAAGGTCACAAGTGAGCCCAATATTGAAATATGCAATGAAAGTATTTAGTGACAAAATTAACTATCTTTCTAATGTGAACAATAATTTTTTTGTTTTGAGCGTACCTTAAATTTAACATAAGTTTGCAGACAACCTGAAATTCTTGTAGTATTTGCTTAAATGTTAGAGACAATGAATGGCTCTTTCAGAAGAAAATGTTAATCTTCTTCACATGATTGAAATAAATATAGCCGTCATTGTTTACAATTGTTGATGTGTATATTTTATGTAAAATAAAAATTATAGTATTAAAATGTTGAAGCTTGAAACGTTTTAGGGGCATCATCTGGATCTGCGACTTGTCCGGAATCAATGGCTTTTGATAGATCCCAAGGTAGAATTTCTTATGTCAGAGGCTAATGAAGATAAAACATCTGGAGACTTCAGAGAAATGGGAAAAAGGCTAGCTCAGGAAGTTGTTTCTTTTCTTAAAAAGAAAATGGACAAAGCATCAAGATCTGGGCACTTGGGAGATATTAGGCTAAGTTTTGTTGGACATTCTATTGGAAATCTCATTATAAGAACAGCAATAGCAGGTGGGTTATAGATTTATATGTGATGCTGTGCTTCAGTTTAAAATTTGGTGCTAAATTTTGTCCAATGTTTGCAGAGAGCAAGATGGAGCCATTTCTACGATTCCTACATACATATATTTCTGTATCTGGTCCACACTTGGGGTATCTTTATAGTTCAAACTCTGCATTTAATTCTGGATTGTGGCTTTTGAAGAAACTAAAAGGCACGCGGTGCATTCATCAGCTCACTTTCACGGACGATCCAGATATCCAAAATACGTTCCTCTATAAACTATGCAAGGTAGGGAAGGTCCTCTAGAGGTTAGGATCAAATGACACAGGCATAATAAGCTCAAGTCTTACTCCTTGAATAAATTATTGTGAGATGTGATTCTTACAAATACCCCTGAACTTAGATCAATGGATGGATCGTATACTATGTAATCACTTTGATTGAGTTTCTAATACAGGTCTTTCCATTTATTTTTGTTCATTTTTCAGCAGAAGACCTTGTACCATTTCAGGCATATTATCTTGCTCTCTTCCCCTCAGGTATTTTCTTCTCTTATGACTCTTGAATCATTCGTGGGATTGTTGCTGTTGACTGATAATGATAAGGCATTGCTCAGGATGGTTATGTGCCCTACCATTCTGCTAGGATAGAATCATGCCAGGCTGCTTCATTTGACACTTCAAAGAAGGGAAGAGTGTTCCTAGAGATGCTAAATGATTGTTTGGACCAAATCCGTGCAAATCCCTGTGAGCGTCGAGTGTTCATGCGCTGTGATGTGAATTTTGATACCACTGCCTATGGCAAGAATTTGAACTCTTTAATTGGCCGGGCTGCGCATATTGAATTTCTGGAGTCTGACATTTTTGCAAAGTTCATAATGTGGTCTTTTCCAGAGCTTCTTCGATAACAGTTGCTGTCATTTGTCTTCTCTGTCCCATCCCATCTATTATTATTAGCGTCAGAGAACGAAGGGGAGTGCTCAGATTTCAGTTGGCAGGTGCATATGGTCTATAGACGTCTGACCTGTATCCGTGGCTTCAACTTGTTTATTTCTATTTTCCAACACAATTGTATACGTTACATAGCTTTAGGACGGGTTCCAAGAAAATATAGTGATGTAATTATTGTAGCTTAGGCTGATATATATATATAATGCTTACACAGACACAATTGGAATACAGTGAAAAAAATATTCCTTATCATTTATAAATTATATATAAATTATTGTTTGATATTCATTGAGTACTAAAATTTCATTGAGTACTATTCAGCCTTTTTTTTTTCTTTATAAAAACACAGTTATTTTTTTATAGCAAAATAATTATGTTTATAATTAAATAATAACTTTTAATAAAGGATAAAAATAAAAAAAATAAAAGGCAAATAATATCCGGATAGAATTTGGTGTTCATGAACGTCAGAATTTCACTAAAAAGTAAAATCTCTCTCAAGCTATTGATAGAATGAGGATCACCAGTAGCACCTCTACTTGGCTTCTTTAAGAAAGAAATCCAAGTGTTGAAGAATCGCTTTCCACCATCACTCTCTTGATCTTAAGATTCCATGTTAACTCCAGTCTCCAGCACATTAATCATATTCTCACTTTCATTTATGTTGTTAAAGTTGTATGCGTAAACTACTTCGTGGACCGTGGTAACAATACCCACTCAGCTTCCTTCTCCGACGATGAACACGAAGTCGGAATTCAAATCTAAGTTCTTAGGCACTTTATGTTTAGTATATCGCAGGATTCTTCGGGACTTCTATTATCTTGGATTTGATAGTCCTATAAATTGAAGTCTATGTTCCAGAAGAATTGGGTTCGCTTTATATTTTCAGTTTCTCACATGTTTAACTTTTTAATCTTCACCTCGATTAGGGTTCGAAAGTTTTGGCATGACGATTTTCTCACCTTAATCAGTGCACCAGTGGCCTTTTTCCCCGCCTTTACTGCCGTTTTCTAGCGCAGATCATCTATGTTGAATTTTGTTATACAATCTGAATTCCATAAAATTTTACTTCTTTTGTTGGTTTAAAGGTCTTACAAGCAACTATGCTGGACTCCAACATCAATTTTGTTGCGTCAGAGCTGGTTCCTTTTGAATCTCTTTTGCTTGCCCCATTATAAAATTGATGGTGGTATGATAGAATCTAGAGTGCCAAATTTCATCTGTTGAAGCTGATGTTTTTATAGTGCAGTGAAAAGTTTTCTTGAATATTTGCCACTCATAGAGTATATATGCATCCTGCAGGTTATCTCTGGTTATCTCCGAGAAAATGTGGCTTGGCTTTTTGGTAAAATATAATTCTCGTGATCTGCATTTTCAGTTGCTTATTTTGCGTACCTATATGCCTGGTAGCTTTCTGCAATCAAACATGGTTCTATATATTAACATTTCCAAACGACCACTTGCTGCCTAAAATTGTCTTTTGACATATTGGACCTTGTGGGAAATCTTTATTTAAAATTCATTATAAACTGATATAGTTCTATATGTCCTTATTCATTGCACATACTGCTAAGATTGATAACTGAAGTTTATTGGTTTTCCTATTAGGTAGACTTACATACATGCCACCGTGTTATGTTTAGTGAATTCATTCTTTGCTATGTATATTCCTATCACGAGATATGAATGAAAGTTTCTTGATTGTTATTAAAAGAAATTGGACCAAATTATTGAGTTGAAACAGTGAGATAAAATAGTTTGCCTTTCAAATTTTTCACCGGGAATTTGGATTTTTTTTTCATATGTGGTGGGTTCACATCATAATTATTTATCCAAAAGAAGTTCATTCAAAAAAATTTCATATAAAGAGTTTATGATGATTTCATGTTTATGATATCATCATTCTTTTGATTAAAGTGATATTTTCATGTACTCTAGTTTGTCATAAATTTTATAAGTGACATTTTTTTACAATAAAAAATTAATTTCATATTTTAAAAAATGACTTCAAATTTTTCAAATGAAGTTTGTTGGAAAAATTGTCACGTATAAAATTTATGATGAACCCGAGTTCTTGAGATCATCGCTCTTTTGACTAGAGTGATGTTTTTTTGAAATCAAGTTCATATGAATTTTATACGTGTAACTGAAATTAATTTTAAAATATGACTTCAAATATTTTTTAAGTGAAGTTTGTTTGAAAAGTTATTAGGTAGAGTTCATAATGAATTCATTATCACTCTTTCGACTATATAACTGATGCAGCTTCAAATCTATTGAAGCTGCTCATGACTGGCTTTGCAGCAAAAAGGGAGGTTATATAACTATGTAAGTGGACAAATGGGAGTAAACGTCTGAGCTGCAAACTTTCAGCCTTATCATGAAAAAGAGAATTGAAACACAATAATCTAATCCAAAAGCTTAGACGCTGCTGAGATCTTTTGCCATTTTGTTCTGGATGTTTGCTATAGATGTTTATCTATGGATATAAAATTGAGTATTGCTTTCATTCAATTACCGAATTGTGTTAGATTAGTATGTAATAACGTTCATGACGGCTGTTGATAAAGAATTTTACAGTGTATGTGGAACTCAAAAACAAATCAAGAAAAGAATTGTAGGCTATTATTCAACGAATGGATTTACAAAATCAAATTGATTTGCACTTGTATTCTGCAATGTGAAAATGTCAAGCAACAGAATGGGTAAAGAATTAAAAACATTAAGAGGTGTACGAGGACTGCCCCCCATGGCCCCTTTATTAAAAAAATTAACAAAAAATGCTTCTCTGGATAATTTATTTGAACAAATATTATATAACGTATCTTATCATTTGATAAGATATGTCAATTAGTGTGGGGTTATCTGTTTTTCTTTTACTAACAATAAGAACAGATGTCTTGTCATATTAAAGATTATTAAAATCGAATATGGGCATCAAATTCATCAACAAATGAACGGAGACAATGAAGTTACGAAGCAAGAGGGAGCTAGATCATAAATTTTGTATCAGAGGGTACATGCATTAACGATAAGCAACAAAACAGCACAAAGATCTGTCCATAAAGAAGCAGAACAAAATCATAAGCATACGATATTGAATATTAACATTCCCTACTAGTATTCATCTCCTTCATCACCATCATCCGCCTCAGCAGAGTCTGCACCAACCTCCTCATAATCCTTCTCCAAAGCAGCAAGGTCCTCACGAGCCTCTGAAAACTCTCCTTCCTCCATACCCTCACCAACGTACCAATGCACAAACGCACGTTTAGCATACATGAGATCAAACTTGTGATCAATCCGAGAGAACACTTCAGCTACACTGGTTGAGTTGGAGATCATGCAAACGGCCCTCTGCACCTTGGCAAGGTCACCTCCTGGAACAACAGTTGGAGGTTGGTAATTGATGCCACACTTGAATCCAGTAGGGCACCAGTCCACGAACTGTATTGTGCGCTTGGTCTTGATGGTGCCCACGGCTGCATTGACATCCTTAGGCACAACGTCGCCTCGGTACATCAAGCAACAAGCCATGTACTTCCCATGGCGGGGGTCACATTTTGCCATCATAGAGGATGGCTCAAAAGCACTATTAGTAATCTCAGCCACGGAAAGCTGCTCATGGTATGCTTTCTCAGCTGAGATGACAGGGGCATAAGAGGAGAGCATGAAATGTATCCTTGGGTAGGGAACCAAGTTGGTTTGGAACTCAGTCACATCAACGTTCAGGGCTCCATCGAACCTCAAGGAAGCAGTGAGGGATGAGATCACCTGCGAATTGAGATTTCTCACAATCAATAAAGAATCTCAGAAGGGAACGCCTCAATTTCACAAAATCAACATATGGAGATCCAAAATTACCTGAGAGACAAGACGATTAAGGTTGGTATAAGTGGGGCGCTCAATGTCAAGGGAGCGCCTGCAGATATCATAGATGGCTTCATTGTCAAGAAGCACAGAGACATCAGTGTGCTCAAGGAGGGAATGTGTTGAAAGGACGCTGTTGTAGGGCTCTACAACTGAAGTAGAAACCTGTGGGGAGGGATAAACGGTGAACCCGAGCTTTGACTTTTTGCCATAATCAACAGAGAGACGCTCCAGAAGAAGTGAGCCCAGCCCAGAACCAGTCCCCCCTCCGACAGCACTGAAAACCAAGAAGCCTTGAAGACCAGTGCAGTTGTCTGCAAGCTTTCTGATTCGGTCCAGGCAAAGATCAACAATCTCTTTCCCAACTGTCCCAAAATATAGACACCAAATTATCAGAATTCAACTGATAATGTCAAAAGAATGGTAATCGATAATTGAAAGAGGAAAAGATTGGAAGATTTGGAATACTTACTGGTATAATGACCACGGGCGAAATTGTTGGCGGCATCTTCTTTGCCACTGATGAGTTGCTCAGGATGGAAGAGTTGGCGATATGCGCCGGTCCTCACTTCATCGATGACAGTAGGCTCGAGATCAACGAAGACGGCGCGAGGAACGTGCTTACCAGCACCGGTTTCACTAAAAAAGGTGTTGAAGGCATCGTCTCCTCCTCTGCCAACTGTCTTGTCACCGGGCATCTGGCCATCAGGCTGAAACCCCCAAAAAGAGAGGCAATAAAAAAAAAACCAACATATTACCCAATGATTCATCGCAGAAATAAGTATCTTAACCCATTCACAAAATTGTCCAGAATTATCTTGCATTGCTCTAAATAAATAGATCGATTTGAATAAAGAAATTCCCGTTTAAACAAAAACATGAACAAATTTAACATGAGCATCAAATAATTATTCAAAAGAAAAATCAATCGGAATCGTAGTATATATCTTTGAACAGAAAACTAAGAGATATGTTACAAGGATACCTGAAGGCCATGCTCGAGGCAATAGAGTTCCCAGCAAGCATTTCCGACCTGGATGCCGGCTTGACCGATGTGAATCGAAATGCACTCTCTCATTTTCTCAGGAAAATCAAAGTTAACCCTACGGTGGAGCAGAGAGAGGGATGCGAAGATCGAAAGTTAGAGAGGCGTTTATTAAGACGCCTTCAATTGTGAGTCTCAAATCTTGGTCGCCTGAGTTATATAGGCGGCGATAAAACGAGGCCTCTGCCAAATTTGAAATATCCGGTTAAATTTTAACTAGGGTTTAATTGACCTAGTTTAAACCAGGGTTTGCCAACCACGCAAATTGAAAATCCCAGGCTGGCGTAACTAACCGTTGATACACTGCCCAATTAAAATTGTCTTAAAACATATATTGTCTTTTCAATATTACAAAATTTTAATTTAAATAATTTAATTTTTTTATATTTAAAGATTTTTAATTAAATTTTCATTCATCCACCAAAAAAATAATGTTGTAATTAATTAATATATATATAGACTAGTTGTGAATCACATGAAATAATTATTTGACAATAATTCAAACGAAATCACATTAAAAATCAAGAAAGATGAGAAATAGTAATAATATCACATATATTCAATGTAATTTTATTTAATTTTTAATTAAATAATTATTTTATATGTAATAATATGATTACGTATCTTAATTAACTATAATATTATTTTATAAATAAAAATATCATAGAAAAATTTAATTGAAAGTTTTTAAAATGTAAAATAATAAAATAGTTTAAATTAGAAATATGGAAATTAAAATAAAATGGTAGAATGTATTTAAGCCTAAAATTCTTATTTTGTTAGTTTGGGATTTTACCAAAATTCCCTATGTCTCCAAACCAATTCAAATAGACTATTATCAATTTAAATTAATGAGTTAATATAACTTTTAGTTTCTATAATTTTATTCAATTTTAATTTTAATTTTTATAATTTAATTTCATTTAATTAAATCCTTACAGTTTTAATAATTTTTACTTTAATTTTTATAGTTAATTTTTATAATTTTAATAACTTTCACTTTGATTCTTGCTATCAAATATTTATTTAATACAATTAATATTATTGTTGAAATGATAAAAAATTAATCATATTGCATGCTTACATGTGAATTTTTCATACAGTTAATTTTTTACAATTTCAATAATTATATTAACGATGTTAAGTAAATTTTTAACGATAATTACCAAAGTAAAAGTTATTAAAATTGTATGGACTCAATTAGACGACATTAAACTATAGGGATCAAAATGAAAATTATTGAAACTGTAAAGACTTAATTAAATGAAATTAAATTATAAGGACCAAAGTAAAAATTAAGTGAAATTGTAGGAACCAAAAGTTATATTGAGCCTAAATTAAAATTGAATCGTTAAAATTTGATTAATTTTTTCATCAAAATTAAAATTTATTAATTAAAATTATTTTGATTTAATCTTTTAAAATAAAAATTAAAAAAATCTTTCATTATATATATTTTTATAATTATAACTTTATGTATATATTTATAATTTTTTTTATTTACAAAAATTTATTCTTTAACTAAATATTAAATTTAATAAGGGTTAAACTATAACAATTAAAAAAATTATTAGAACTTTTGTATAATAACTCTTATTTAATTATAATTTAAATTAATTGGTCTAGTTTAATTACTTTTAAAAATTCGAATAGGTGTAAAAACCAACCAACGAACCGAAACAAATCCATTTGTAATGAAAATAATAAATTGATTAAATTCTTACAACAAACATGATATGAGAGTTAATATAAATGTAAGTATAAATTGTAATTGTTTAATTATCATTGGTGAGAAGGGCCCAGATTCTGGTCACATGCGGTATCACGAACAGGTCAGCTATCAACACAAATAGGTCCTATATTTCTGTAAAGGGGCCCAATTTAACGTAAGTTATATATATTCATTTAGACTCAACCAAATGAAAAAAGATGCTTCAATTAAATCAATTTCTGTCATAAATTATGGACTTGGGCTAAACACACTAGGATAGAAATCAATCTCCCATAGATTTAAGGGATATCTACTATGAAGAAACATTGTTGAGCTCATATGGATATGGAGCATAGAAGCTTTAACCCAACGAACTCGCTCAATGCATACATACACATGCAGCTCAATTCTGACATGATGAAGTATGAAATTAAATGCTCAACTGACCAAGCTATACCAATCCAGGAGCTTTATTCAATATACAACTACTTTGGGCCCCATGAACATGACATTGGTTCAAGATCAACAACGTAATCCCGAGAGGGAGAAAGAAACACAACGGCGGACACCCACCATCTGAAGAGCAAAACATGAATAAAACTCGCACATGCTGCATTCATTTCCATGTGCCCTCAACTTCTCAGCAGGTGTGCCACAGAAGTAGACAAAACTGCTTCGTCCAGATCACATCCATGTTATACGTACCAAGAATGCTACGAAATAAGGAAATAATGGTGGGGAAGGATGGCAGGGGATCCCATTCATATGATTAAATATCATATGCTTTACCCAGATACAAACCAAAGTTTCTGGGTAAACGGAAATCACGTGGAAAATTAGAAGTAACTACACATGTAAAACTTAGTATAGGCCTAAAGGAGAACAAACAACACCGTGACTTGTGCTGTATTATAGATTACCAAGTAACGGGTGCCATAACACTAAGAAAGTTTAGGAAATATTTGGTGAGAAAGAAACATGTACAACCAAAGGAAATGTGCTTACAACTTAATCTCCCCCCCCCCCCCCCCAAAAAAAAAAATCCTTTGTTCCTGTGGACAAATTATGTTGACAACCTAAATGTTATTAAAAGACGTTCAACAACACATAATTTCAAGCATTAAAAAAACGAAAAGGGAGCCATCTAAAAGTAGCAGGAACCAGAAGTGCAGATGCCACTGTACAAAATCCAAATAAGGAGACAAGCAGAAAGCATCCATTTCAAGCTACAATTCTCAATAATAGATTTTCCCGCAGGCTGAAAGATTATACATCATCATAAAAAAGCGGCATAGAGTAGAGATATGATAATTCCTTATTAGTGAATAAGGGAGTCAAGTGCTATATCAGAAACTAGAGGGGAGATTGATGTAATGTTAAGGGCAATGCAGTAATTACATAGAAAAATTAACATTATTCTCTGTTTAACCTTAAGGCAGCTTGTCATAATATGACAATAAACAAAAAACAAACAGGGGCTAGCTGCTAACTGTACTATTGAAAACAAAGGTCAGAGGTCCTTGTTATTTGGTCACATCTCAATGGAGATTACTACAATTTCCCCTAATGGAAGTTTCTGATGTAAAAAGTGAAGAGACAATCATCAAGGAAATATCTTCTTTCTGACTTAACTGTGAAAAAACAATCGCAAACCAACTCATCTAACTCATATATACAGAAAAGAACTAACAAATGAGTAACAGATAGCAAAGAAAATATAGAGTCAAGGATGAGGTTAACTGTGGTAATATAATTACAAGATGACACAGTTGTGTTAGAAAAAAATTAAAAACATAAAATAGAACAAAAGGACAGATACTTCAAAGTATATGAACAAAAATACAAAAACAAAATCCAATTATTTGTCGGAAATTCTATCCAATCTCTAGTCCTGGAAAATTCTTGTTTGATATTCATGTATAACATGGGAAACTTATATATATGAGGTTAAATTAGCATATGGCATCCGTGTTGAATCATAAAAGTTTATGCATTTGACAAACGCACATATAGTATAAGGATAAGACAATCAGAAGTGATTATGGAAATATGGAGACTAGGCAGTAAAAGGGGAAATGCCAATTCCTGTAACCAACAACATATGGAAGTTGCTTTGCTGCAGCAGCAAAACTATGCCCTGTAACTACAGTTTTTTTTTTCTCCAGCTATATGTATGAAAGAATAAGTACATATCTCATTGACTCCAGTCACTGATGCATCGCAAGGAAAGAGAACAATAATCAATACTTTCAAATTAGACCAAAGTGAATGAATGAAAATAGAGAAAGTGATAGTGAATAAAGCATTCTCATTATTTGTAACTAGAGCAAGGTTCACAATGACCCCCCACCCTCCCCAAACTTTAATATCTAGACTTTTAAATCTTTCTTTTTCTTGCTATTTTCTTTGTTTATTTATTTATTTTTCTGGAGGGAGTGAGCGTTGACACAAGTTGCACAGGGGTCAAAAAACCTAGTCTTCCCCTAGGGCTCTTGCACGTATGATAATAAGGAGGAGATATTAGAGAGGAACCAAAAGAACCAGAAGAATAACTAAAATGCTCAAGTAAAACTCAAATTCAATATCGATATAATTTAAGAAATGGATAATTTTCCTAACTGACTATAAGCCTATTTATAGGCAATCTTAAACAAGAAATTCAAATGAAACTCAAATATATGAATATTAGAATTCTAATCCTACTTAGATTAACATATTCCCAGACTCATACACCTTTATTGATAATTCCTAATTAATGATAAATAAAAACTTAAAAAATTACTCCTTTCTTATGATACATTGATATCGAATTGAGTTTTATTTGAGTGCTTGTGCTTTAGTTTTTTTTCTTTTTTGTCCTACATCAAGTGGCAGTTTCAGAAATTTAAATTTTGCTTCAACTCTACCAGATAACAATGGTACATTACCTTACCAATGTTTGAAAAAAAGCTGACCACCATAGATGTGTTATATCTAGGTTGGTACTCATTGTAAGATTCATTCCCAAATTCTCCCATAACAAGATTAAGCTATCAAACCTCTAATCTTATGAAGTTGTTTGCATGCGATATTCTTTTAAGGTTTTTCGATCACCTTGTATACAAATAGAATGAAGATGACAACTCTTAGGAAGATGTAACATTCTAGTCTCTTTATTCCACCTTGGAGCTGATTTAAAATAACCATCTATAGGGAGCCAAGAGCAATAAAAGCATATCAAACCAATATTAGAACTAAGATTAACAACTACCCAATGCTTTCAATATAGTCAGTTTTCTCATGATACATATTATTATCAAAGGGCTCACAAGGAAGAAAAAATTGACACAAGGACTCATTTATCGTAATATCTCTATTAACAAAGTATTTCTCTAGTCGACAACCTGTAGCCAAATCTTCAATTTTGATCATTAATAAGTAATTTGAATTTTGCACTCTAGCAAGACCTCATAATTGTGTAAAAATGCACATTGTGCAAGTCATATCTAATTACCAAATCCCAAATTTGATTAAACATCTAAACCCTCTTCAAGAATTGATTTTGTAATGCTGTGACTGTTGACCAAGCCCATATGAAATTCTTCCACAATGTCATTTGTGAAGCCTTTGAAGCCAACAAAAACACCAAGCTCGTCCAAGCAAAATACCAAAGCAAGGAAAACCTTTGTTATTTTTCTGCATGTAGACTCTGCTGCAGAATTTGTGAAATCTGAGTTTTGTATGGACTCAGTCAACATAGTCGTGACAACATCAATTTTGAAGAGGGTTTAGATGTTCAAAATTGCTATTTGGTCATTAGATTTGACCCCTATGCCACAATGTGTAGTTTATACAATCCCGAAGTTGTGTTGTGCAAAATTCAAATTACTTATTAGTAGTCAAAAGTGAGGATGAAAAAATACCTTGCTAGTGGAGATATTATGAGAATGGAGTCCTTATGTCATTCTTCCCTTCCTTGTGAGCCTTTTGATGGTAACTATATCATGTGAAAACTTATAATGTTGAAAGCATTGAAACAATTGCTAATCTTTGTATGAGTTTAAGCTCTCTACAGTCTATTTGTGTATAAGGTTGCAAAAAAATTAAAATTTTAAAAATATTATAAAAAAGTGGTAATTTTTCTAGGCAATCCTAAACAAGAAATCATAATGAAACTCAAAAATGAATACTAGAACCATAATCCTACTAAGATATTACCATGAAATAACAATATCCCTAGGATCATATATATGATAAGTAAATCTTAAATTATCCCAAATTCTTAATTACAATTACATCATGAATTAATAAGATAAACAATATTTTCCCTTGTCATTACCGGAGGAACATGCTCATTCCAAGCCAAGCCCTCATCAGACAAATTCACAAAGAATAAGATCACGCAAGTCCCATTAGAGTCAAATCATGCTGAAGATGCTTCACTGATGTATAAAAGCGGAACAGTGATCCATATCAATTTCATACGCTCCCTGACACATTATTGGACCACGTTTGACTAAATGATTTTTTTGCCTTCTTTCCGTCCACTATTTCCCACAGAACAACGGAAAACAACTGACTTCCCACTATTCTCACATGATACCAAAAGCTCGAAGAGAATCGTTCAATTTTCAAGTCGTCTCCAAATTTCGGAAACCCCTTATTGGCTTTAACAAACCCAGAAGAATATAATCTTCGACAATACAGCCCAACGAAACAAGAAGGAGGAATAAAGGAACATAGTAGTAATCAATGCAAGAATATGAAAAGGACAAAAATTGAAAACACGAAAGAAAGGATACAAAGAACAGTGAGTTGATAAAACAAATTACTCTATAGAAAAAAAATTTGAGAAAAACATATACATATAGATTTTCATCGTCATGATCATTAGCTACGGAAAAGAGTTACAACATTAAAGATACATAGATGTGAAAGCCAATAAATCATCAAAATCCTTCATACACTGTCCTGTTCTTGGCATTTCAGTGTAGGATAACGAAAACCCATGATCGATGACAAGTCGTATGCTCCCCTGTCTTCCTTTAAAGTCTCAGGCTACCGCAAAAGAAAGAGTAAAACGCAAAAATGACCCAAGAGAAAACGGGAAAAAAGTGTTGCAGCAGCTTTTGATGAAAAAGAAAAAACTATATTTATCATAAAATTATATAAATATATATTGCCTGGCTCCATCCTGTCTGCCTTTATGGACGCAATGAGATGAGAAGAGAAGAGAACACAGAGAGAAAGAGAGAGCTACATTGTAAACTCTCATCTAAGAATCGACGAAAAGGCGGTTGGATTCAGAAAGGAAACGGGAGGAGGTACCTGTTTGGGAGGAAGGGCAGAAGGGCCATTGTATGAAACGGAAGAGAGAACCATGTCGCCCTCGACAGCCATTGAAAACAGAAATGGTAGCCAAAGCCGTGCCGCTCTCGCTCTGGGTGTCCAGAGGGTTTTAGAGAGAGAGAATGAGAAATTTGATTGGTGGGGAGGAGGGAGTTTTTTGCAGGCAGGCACTATGGTTTTTGGATTTGGAGAAGGCCGGTGAAAGGCCTTTTTCAACTTTCTCCTTGTTCCTGTTTCTGGTAATACTCACCGTTTTGTCTCTCTCCTCTGTATGAGTATGACTAACCCAGTTTACCCATTTGCATCGAAATCATAAAAAAACAAACAAAAAAAGAAAGGGCTAATGCCAATGCGTAACAGCGTAAGGTGAGGACTGAGGGGTGACTGGTGAGGGCTGTTTGTTTGGACAATTTGACTGAGAAATGACGTGAGATCTCAGTCACAAGAATTTTTGACTCCTCTCCCTAATCCCCTTATTGGCTATATTGGATTTCCACCTCAATAATGCCTTTTATCTTTTTATTTTTATTGTGCACCTCTTTATGCCACTTCACCAATTAATACCACTGCTTCTTCTCACTTCTGGCTCCTCATTTTTTTAAAAAATATCATTTTAATACTACTTATTTCACACCTTTTTATATCATTTTTAATTATTATTAATTTAATATAAATAATAATAAATGATATTAATATATTCTTAACCTCTAGATAGATCAAGTCTTTATAAAATTAATTGGAAATATTTATAATGCCGTAAATAAACGTTGGAAGGTAGAGGAGCGTAATTGCCAATTAATGGAGAGTTAAAAACTAATAAATGTGTTGGTGGGAATAAATGAAATAGCCGCCCTCCTCAGTCCTCCTCAGTCCTCCTCAGTCCACAGCCCTCGATGAAAACCCTTTCCTTTTATGCAGCTACAAAAATAAAAAATAAAAGAATCTACAGAAATGTTTGTAACTAGTAATTAGTAGAGCTCAAACGGTTCCATCGATTCAATTTTAACTCAAGTTCACGTATTGTTGGCCCAAGGGTCGTCGGGATAGTTTAATTTTAACTATAATTATAATATTTATTTTTATATTAAAAATATTATAATAATAAATAAAATATGAAAAAATATATATATACATATAGTTAATTTTGTTATTTTATATACTTAATTATAATTTTTTAATTTTAATTTATTAAAATGATATTTTTCACAAATATTTGTGTTAAATTTTTTTATTAAATTATAACAATTATAAAAGAAAACAAATAAAAATAAAAGAAGGAGAAAAGAAATATTTATAAAATAAGACACTAATAATTTTGTTGACAGCATTTTAACAATACATCTCTATTATTTTTTTGGATTAGATTGGGTTGGACTAATTTTGTTTCCTCAAATAATTAGATCATTCATCTGAAATAGTAATAATATAATAATGCAAAGTTGAATTAATTGGGATCCAGAGACTTAACAAACAAAAATGGGGGACAAACTCTTTTTTCAATCTTCCCCTTTATAACCATTTCTTACCCCTAAACTTGGACTTAATTTATAGATGCAATTATACAATATTTATTATTAATTGCTCAATTTTGGAATAGAATTGAAAATATGGAAGTCAGTGCATGTCAATTTATTTTTTAAATAATTTAAAAAAAAATTAAAATTCTAACTATGTACTATCTCTTAAAAAATAAAAAATATTATTAATTATCTATTATTATTTTAAAAAGGTAAATATATATATATAATAATAATAAATTTAATCTGATGATCTATTCTTTAAATACATATATATTAATATTAATATAAATACAATAATAGCGAAGGAGAGGCTAAATAATGTTATCTACAAAAACGGCATTGAATTCATGATCTAGCTTTGGTTTTATGGTCTTTTGATTTTGGGGTCCTTATGGTCCCCGGGGAGAGGGGGATCCGGATTTGGGATCCAGTCCAGTCAAATCGGATTTATTATGGATTTTTCGAAAGCTCAATTTTATATTATAATATAAACATTAAATGAATGAAAATCAACAAAACTACAAGTCCCAAAATTTATGAAATGGGGCTCCTCAATGTCCATTTGAAGCCAAGCTCTAATTTGGGCCAAGAAAACAAACCAAGTGCTTTCTACCTAATTTTGTCTTCAGTATGTCAAGTTTCATCATATCTTGAATGAGCTATTTTTAGGCCACTCGTATTTTCATGCCCACGCAGCAATAAATGTGTGTTCAAGTTTGGCAAGTTTCATGCAAAATAATGTAGATTCAATTTATAATAAAAAAATTTATATATTTCCACACTAAAAATAAATTCATATTTATTCTCAAGTTTGGATTGGGCCTAAAGCTTTCTGAAAATATTGGGCTGTGAGATTGTAATGTGAGGGTCATATGCATTCAATGGTTAGCTTGCTGTGTATGCATTGAACTAATAAAATTAAATAATTAAGTTGACAAATAATATAAATTATTTAAACCCATCATCAATAAAATGTACCTTATTATTTATAAATCTTATTTAATTCATGGGCCAATCGAGAGGTTATAAGGATGTCCAAAAATTTTAATAGGGAACAATTGATTCAGTTCACATAATGAAAAACATATTGAATGTCCCGAATTCTACAATCTTGGTTAGTACCTTTGACATTTGGGCAACGGTAAATCTCTGAGAGCTGTTTTGTTTTTTAGTTCTTACTAACTTATAAATATGCACATTACATGTTTGAGACTCTGCGACTGCGAGAAAAAATGTCTGATAAAGTTTGTACTGATTTTCTACTCCAAAGAAGTGAGAGAACAGTTATGAGTCCATTGGACTCGCTTGGCAGTCTTCAATTTTGAAGTGCTTAAATTTGGCATTATTTCCAATGATGTCAGCTTGGCCATATAGATTAATTACTCATTGGCGCTTGAAATTATTGCCAACTGAATTAAATCGCCATAACACTGGCTTGCACCCTGGTGGGGTACACAGTACACTCATTATTTTAACAGAGAATGAACTGTGTTGTGTGATGTCTCCATACTTCTTTATAGTATTATATTTGTGTGTTACTAGTCAGGTTGACAATTATTGTCTTCATGGTGCGTCATTCTGATTTGTTTGATAATGCCATTTCTTATACTACAGTTGCTAATTTAATCATTAACTGGTCATTTTATAGGCAGTGGAGTTGAATCCAGATATATATATATATATATATATATATATATATATATAT
>JASKGM010000008.1:4162243-4190725 GCA_034509205.1 Ceratonia siliqua
CAGCTGAAGAAAACAAGCCAAAACACAAAAAAATTGTTTTTGTTTTTTTGTTTTCTAGTTACTGTTTTCGGAAAACAATTTTAAAAAACAACTGATGAAAACAGTCACGCAAAGGAGTTTTTTTATTTTCGCAGAACAAAAAAACAAAAAAACAATTTTTAAAAACTAAAGCAAACAGTCCCAAAAGTTTTTCTTCAAATTTGAGGGATATAATCACCTTATGTTGTGGTCAGAGAATTAATTACCTGGAGCTAAGTAACCATATGTTCCTGCAATAACAGTTGATGTGGAATCCTTCCCTCCTCTTGCTTGCAAAACCTTGGCGATCCCGAAATCTGCAACCTTGGGTTGGTAATTAACATCCAGTAGGATATTGGTTGACTTGATGTCTCTATGAATGATTGCAGGAAGCAAATCGTGGTGGAGATATGCCAGACCCTGTGCAATACCCAGTGCAATCTTATGGCGAGTAGGCCAATCCAAAAGCACCGAACCTTTGTGCAGAGCATCCCACAGATTACCCTTTGGCATGTACTCATAAACCAACAAGCTGCAGTCCAAGCTCGAGAAGTAGCAGTACAGTTTGACAATGTTCTTGTGTCTTATACTTCCCAGGGTCTCGACCTCAGTTTTCAACGTTTTGTCCAAAACTAACCGATCCTCTGGAGCCGAATCCTTTGATTTTCGACTCCACAGCCTCTTGACTGCAACAATTTCACCGCTTTTCAACTCAATCTTGTACACTGTCCCAGACCCTCCTTGCCCCACTATATTATTATCGACCATGTCCTCAATGATCTCCCGTTGGTCGATAATTATTCTGTGAAAGCTCTTCACGTCATAAGAGAAGAATGACGAAGATAGTGTCTCATCATGTTCCACTGCAGCTCTCTCTTTGCTACACCTACGTTTCAGAAACAAGACAGCTCCGGTAATGATCAAAACCACCGAAATCCCAGCTACCCAGAAGGTGCTTAGCCTCTTTCTTTTGCAAGTCTGTGAACATATGGGAAAATTTTGATCCGATGAATTAGCATAGACTGGCAAGACACAGAGACCCGGGTTCCCTGAGAAGCTTTCTACTAAACCTCCTTTTATCAACGAGGAAGGAATTGGACCAGAAAGCAAATTATTTGAAAAGTTGATAGAGTTGGGTAGCAGATCAGAGAGATTTTCAGGGATGCTCCCTGTCAAGAGGTTGTTGGAGAGATCAAGAACGTTGAGGGACTTTAATAAGGAAAGTGAGCTGGGGATGGAAGAATTCAGTTTATTCCCTTGCAACATCAGTAAATTAAGCTTTTTTAGATTGCCAATTTCTGAAGGTATTGGACCAGATAGAAGGTTGTTGCTGAAATCAATCTTAACCAGATTAGTATTTCGAGAGATAGTAGGAGGTATAACGCCTGAAATCCTGTTCCTCTGTATGAATAGTTCTGACAAATTTGTAGGATTTCCAATTGTCTCAGAAATTGGACCAGTCAAATTATTGCAACTCAAATCAATTATTGAAACGTGTGGTAGACCAAGGAGCCCCTCGGGAATTGAGCCCACCAAACGGTTATTATTGACTCGAAACCTCAAGAGTGTCCAGCATGTTGCATAACTATCAGGTAGCTCTCCGGAAAACTTATTATCCAGAACAAGAAAGTAGAGCAGTTTACCTCCCCTGCAAACTTCTGTAGGCAGTGGACCGGTTATATTGTTTTCGGATAGGTCTAGAACTAACATTCCTGAGGACTGACCCAGAGTTCTTGGAACTTCTCCGTTCAGATAATTGTCATAAAGAGATAATATTTTTAAGGTTGTTGAGTTCGCTATCACACCTGGGATTTCTCCTGTAAGGCTATTGTTGTATAGCTGCAAGACTTCAAGCTTGGGAAGGCGACATATAGATTCTGTGATACCTCCCTTCAACTTATTGACTGACATGTCCAAGTCCCTGAGCTCTGTGAGATTTCCTAGCTCCTCGGGTATATTGCCAACAAGTTGGTTATAGTAAAGCTCAAGCTGCTGCAAGTTTTTCAGCAATCCAAGCTCTACAGGAATTTTACCCGTAAGGAAATTTCCGCTCAATTCAAGATCAACCAGAGATGTAATGTTTCCAATGGATGCTGGGATTCGGCCACGCAACATGCATGTTGTCAAGATCATATGCTTGAGATTTGTCAGCCTGTAAATATCCTCTGGCAGTTCCCATAAGTTGAAACCTCCATTCTCATTGAGGTTAAGCACCTCAAGATTGGTGAGATTAAATACTGACATGGGGAACTGACCGGTAAATTGGTTGTATGACAAATCGAGGATTCTCAGAGATTTCATAGGCGAGAAATCTGGAAGAGTTCCTGTATGGGACATATAAGTCATGTTAAGCTCTTCCAAGTAGGAACAGTTGATTATGCTGTCAGGAAAATTTCCTTTCAAACGGTTGTGGCTGAGACGGAGAACACGTAACTCTGGCAGATAGGAGCATATATCTGACGGGAAGTTCCCAGAAAGTGACCAACTGGAGATGTCGAGATTGATGACACGCCCTTTGTTGTTGCAGCTAACTCCAGTGAAGTTACAGACAGGTTTCCCTCCTGAGACATCCCAATCCAGCGGATGGTTCCCCGAGAGAGACTCCTTCATCAGAGAAAAAAATTGAGATTGGCTGTCACTGATGACTAGTGGAATATAAGACATGGAAACGATGAGTCCAATAAGGAAGAAGATGGATTGACGATCCATTTTGAGAGAAAAGACAAGGGTACACCGATAGTTTGGGTAAATGTCCCAAAGAAAGAGATGAGTACGAGAAGTATATAAGATGGAATGGTTGAGTGGATCACTGGGGGCAGCAGTAACAAGGCTTGATGATGAAAAAGCAGGCTCTTGCTGTAGTAGTGAGAGAGAGAGAGAGAGGTGAACATCTTGGTAAAGAGGCTTTACGTTTATACTCCACTAGCTCATGTAAAGAATAACATCAATGCAAGCACTTTACACTCACATATACAGGATGTAGAATAAACTGCATCTGATCTTAATCACCGCATGTTTCACTGACCAGGACCTCTTGATGTGATTACTCTCTTTTTTTTTGGGAGAAAATAATATTTATTTTCCACCATCTTTTTCTCTAGGATTCCCACAACCAATGCGAAAGATATATCTGACTTATCAAACAAACAAATACTCTCAGTGCTCATGAACGAACTGAGTTTTATATTGTTTACACTTCTTGGAACAAAATCGAGCGAAGTTTAAAATCATTAAATAAACTTGACCCAAAAATAAAAGAGGTGCCTGTGCATTTATATTCTTATTAGCGTGTTTATTACTTAATTATATACTCTGTTTAACTTCTTTAAAGATCATGATTGAGTGTGTGAGCGCGTGCGTATTGCTACAAGAGTGGTTAAGCTTGTATTGATGTATTCTAAGGCCTATATTCAGTGACACATTTTGAACAAAATGTTTGAGGGGATAAAATTTTTTTAAAAAATTATTTACATAAAAAATTTTATTTTTAGAGGGATAAAATATAAAAAAAAGTTTAGAAGCAAATTTGTATATAAAAAAAAAAATTCTAGGGAAGCTATCACCCCTCTAAGTGCATAGGAAGCTCTGCCTCTGCACATATTTGACAATGTTTTTTTTATTAATAAGTGGTGTGTCTTATTATTCTTATGAGAAAATTATATCAATCCCCTACATTTAAATGGCCTTCATATATTCTTATTGATCATTTTTAGAATAAATTTATTAGATTGTACCTGATCAGTAAAAATCTCCATGGCATACATATACAAGTTCCAACTTCCAAGCATGCTTTAAAGTTTAAAGTCCGTTTGTGTGTTTATTTATGGTGATTTCTTTGTATTTGCTTATTACTTGTTTAGATTCCTTTTTATTTCTTTATTTATGTTATTTGTTCTTTTATATTGGTAAATGAGAGTTTGATAAATACATGGGAAGAAACAGATTTATTGATTTATATAGACAAGTTAACTCAGAAAAATAGAAGAACTGAGTGCACTAGAGACAGCTAAGAGGTTGTTAAGGCTTGTTTTTAGTCAAAGCCTGAAGTATTTTGAAGACTAACCCAAGCTTTTGAACAAAGTTGCTTATGAAAGAAAGAAAAGAAAAAAGTAAAGTACAAAAGCTGCTCCGATCCTTCAAACTCGGTTCCGTAATATCATTAGCCATCTACATCTATCTTCCTACTGGTTTATGTTAACTCAGCAGCATACCTGTTCGTAAAATTACAGTTTCTTTTGGTGATTGGGCGCTATTATTTGTATCCCACATCTGGTGCTTCATAATCTAATTATCCTTAATTATTTGATTCTAGGCTTCACCATCAAATTAAATTTAGGCCAACACTAACAGAAGAGGACACACTTGACTTTTTACACTCAGAGTAGGATTTAATTTTTTTAATTTAATTTTTAAGTTTTTTATATTTTATATTTTAAGAAATAATTTAAAATAATATAAAAATAAATGAAAAGAATTATTTTTTGTTTTTTTACCTTATTTTTTTATTTATTTTTAAATATTTTTGTTATAAAATATTTTTTAATTTTTAATTTGCTTTTTTAATTTAATTTTAATTTTTTAAATTATTTCTTAAAATAAAAAAGTTTAAAAAACTAAATAAAAAAATTAAATCCTACGAGAATTCACCATTTTAAAATTAAATACAACTTAATTTTATTATTATCAGATCATGAATATATGATTCAGAAGTAAGATATTAAGAAACTGTAATTTTTCACGTGTATTAGCAAATTTATAGGTCAGAAAATTTAAAGGATAACAATTACGCGGTTTGTTATGATGCCTGCCTCTCAATTCTCAACCTTTCAAAAAGAAAAAAAAATCAAGAAGAAGAAAGAAGAGTTATTGGCTTTGACAGCGGATTCCACTTCCTTTTCCTTAATTTTTCAATATAAAATTTAGATATTTCTGATGACACCAGATTTCATTCCCAGAGATTATTTGGAATGCTGGAAAAAAAAAAAGAGAATATGTATGACAGTATTTAGGCAAAAGGCAGCACAGGTGCCAACCGAACCCCAGTAGTCCCACCTAGTTTTGGCCAATGAATATGGTCTCTTCAATTTATCTTGTGCTTTTTATTTATTTCCTTTTCTAACTCTCACTCTGAGAGAAATATTAATCCTGACTTGCTGGAGATCGATATATGTTGAACATCATAATAATAATCTGTTATATATATATTTTTGAATTATTTTCGTGCTTAGGGTAGGCGACCATATTCTTCTTGTATATTTTGAAAGAGAAGATATAGGGATAGTAGGGACCATTTTTCATTGGTAACGTGTTTGTTTGTGTGTCCCTTTATCTTCTTTTTCTCCAAACATAGCCTATAATTGGTAAAGCAAATGCATTATATAACGTAGGATGTTTTCAGGAATAAGAATAAGACCAACACAGATTGCTACAGTCTCTGCTCTGAGGATAATGATCAAACCAGCCGCCAAACCCATTCTTTGGGACCATTTTTGGTTAAGATCACAGAAAGGGTTTTGTTTTTATCTCATAACCAGTGAAAGTGGAGAAGAAAGATGCTCGGATAAGGTTTTTCTTTTCCTGTCCCTTTTACCCTTTGTCGAGTATTTTTTTTCTCTTCTATCTTTCTCTGCTTCGAAAGCTTACAAGTTTATGAATCCATTTTCTTGATTGACCAGATAGATTTGTGGCCATGGCCTTAGTGGGTTTTAGTTGAAGGCTTTGTGTCATATCTCTGTATTTGCTAAGAATTAGATCCTTGTTACATGTTACATCACGTTGCGAGATACACTTGGTAGTTTCACTGTATTAGATATTTGTATTTATAATTATAAAAATAACTATATCAGTATGAAAATATACACTTAAGAATATGTTATGGACCCTTTAGTTTGGCTGGTCTTCAGTGGACCTAAAAAGGTAAATTTATTAGTTTTACATTCTTCTAAGTGATCATACATTAGTTACAATAGCTCAAATTTACTTAGTTCACAGGACATCAATTTATATAACCAAAAAAAAAAATTCAACTCCTTAGGAATGAGAATAGATATTTTATGGTGTTAAGCTTATACTTGGTTTCTTTTTATGCTTAGTTTTATAGTGAGCTACATGCCTACATCGAACACAAATATACACCTTCTGACCTGTGGACTAACTATAGAACACTTATTTTTTAGGTTTAAACTAACCAAGAATTTATTGGTTGTACCTAACATCATGCCCTAAGTTAAGCTTCCTCTTAGTGGGGAATTTCTTGGGCTGACTAGATACATGTAGGTCCCATATATAAACCCTACAAGTGGAAGTGTAGAACAGTTTAGTGGGCCCCATTGTGAAAGCCCAAAGGGGGTTGTTGAGCCCATTTATCATTAGTGGGAATCTCTGTATGATGAGTGCTCAATGATGGAAGTGCAAAGCAAAGATGCCCACTCTCGAAAAGTATAGTGTTGATTTGGCAAAGAAGAAGTTGAACAAATAAACTAAAAATCATAAAAGAAGGATATTTGCAAAAATGCTGACATGTCAATTCCTTATGAGTTGCTTTTGCTTTGCAATGCCAGCAAATTCTTTTGAAGGTGCTGAATTAAAATAAAATAAAAATTGTTATACTTTTGTGAAGAATAGACAGCCATTGTTTGATGGATAATTGGTAAATATTCCATTACAGGAGTATATGGAATGTTTAAAACATTTTAAGGATTTAATTTTAATAAAAAAGACTATTTAAGGATGGCCACACACATTCGCATAAGCTAATTTCATGCTGCGGAAGGCCGCGTCCCAGAACATTATGGCATAATATTCTTAATTTTTGGGGTTATTTTTACTTGAAATTGTATGGGATAAAGAATAAAGATGAGCTTCGGCCTTTGGAAAGTCAATTACTTAGCAATATAATCTCTTTGCATTGGATAGAATAAGTCTTATAATGGAGAGAGTCTACTTGTAATCATTCTCTTCACATAGAATATTTTGTTAAAAATATAATGCTAATCTTTATCAAATTATTCCTATCTCTCTTATATATATGCATGCGTGTTTATAAATTAATAGTATGGAGTTAAGGGGGAGGGGGGGGGGGGGGGAATAATAGAATGGCATGCTTAAAGGCTTAGATTTTATTCTCTGTCATGGTAAAGTTATATCTAATTATTTCACTTCCCAAATGAATTGTGGAAGGTAAAAACTGGTAATTATTCTTTAATGGGAGAAAAGAGAGAGTTTTTAATTAAATTTTTATTTAATTTTTGTTTACAACTTCTGTTTTCCACAATTGCTATGTGGATGTTTGATTTGTGTTATTGCCATATTTGATTACAGTGAAGAGCATGATGTGATGTTATTGCAAAATAAAAGTTGGGCCACAATCTATACTTTAGCTTTAATGGAGTAACTCAAGATATGTGGTCTAGAATGGAGGGATAAGAGTGTGATTGTCTTCATTATTATGTTTGCCAAATTATTCCTTCAAATCACAATCCCATTTTGCCAATACTTCAACTATTTTTCATGTCAGTGCTTTGTGTTATTAACATTAAAAACTTCCTTTTTAAAAAAAAAAATTATTTTGAGGGATAGCTTCCTATTATTTTTCTGAAAATAGTTTAATTTTTTTAATTTAGGAATTGTGTAGCAATACTTTTAATTTCATCAAAAGGTAAAGAAGAAAACTGTAAAAGCATAAGATAGTTGAAACAGTGTATTATTTGTTGGGGTTTTCCTTTTGGAATAGCACGACGAATAGAATTCTTGAAAAATTAACAAACAAATGATTCTCTATTTATTGCCAACTTATTTAAGAATTATGCTTGAGCATAAACAGTAAGTAAAGTTGTGCGGTTTGTATTTTTATTCTCTACGATATTAGCAAAAATTTCCCTTCAAATCGCAATATGGGAAATCTACAACTTTTTCAAATTTGAGATTATAATTTTCTTTTAGGATTCCCTCTTTTGAGATTTAATAGAGACCCTTATAATTGGGCTGGCAGCGTCTAGCTAAGCCCAAATAAGGGCTAGTCCAATTTGTTTGAAACCCAAAAGGCCCGAAACTATTTCGGATTTTCCTTATTCTATCAATCTCTTTGGGCATTACTCCCTTTATCCAATGGTCCAAGCCGAACTGACTATTGATCCCCAGGCTCAATTGAACCCCTTCACTCAACCCCAAGTTGGCTTTTGTACTGAGTTTCATTTTGGGCTAACATTATACAAAAGGGAAATCTAATAACAGACCCAATACGCCAAACCCATAATCGTACCACCAATATCTTGTCTTTTAAAAAGGCCACAACTGAATAAGGCCCAAACCTGTAGGAAGGACCCCTCTTATCTCAACACAAATAGCTAGTTAGGAATTTACCAAAAAAAGGGAACTGGAGAACCCATCTGCAACAGATCAAACTAAACTTCAAGTTCAAGGAGGCTACTTTATCATCTTAACTATCTGGCAAAATTTCTTGTAGTTATAACATTACCAATGAAAGTAAGGGGGAGAGAGCAAGGTTTAAAAAAGAGATCCGAAATGCCTCATATTTATATTCACATTTGATGGACGGAAAAAATGAATATTTTTAAGAGTTGTGTCAACAAATTAGCCAAGTTGAAAAGATGCAATAAAAATTTATTATGATTTTAAATTGCCTTCGTTCATATTCTAGTCAAAATTCAATTGTTGGTGATTTTCTTTGTTTCTTTATTTAGTCTGTCTTTTGAAGACAATTCATAACTTGACAATTTACTTGGACATACAATTGAAGAAAATAACTAAGTTAAGCAGTGAATTGGCATTGTCCTTCCGTCCTTTTAAGCTTAGAATTAAAATGGTGGAAGCTGGTTCTGTGATTAACTGATTAAACGCAATATATTACACCGAATCCATTCCAAGTTTCTAACAGACTCTAAGCACTTGAACCATGCTTTAGTTCTTGTACTAGGAATTTGCTTATTTTCATTGTAAGCCTCCCTCTCCTTATACAACTTACACATACATAGAAGGCCCTGGCCAAATATTTTACAACGCTCCCCTCCTCTCACCAAAATTTACATTCTACAACTAACTAGTGGAAATTGTCTTCCTACTATGAAAGCTTTTCTGCCTCAGTCACTCCCATTTTCTTTTCACTTCCATCCTTGTTAATCACAATTCCAACCAATTTACAAGGCTCGGCATCATCAAGCATTTGAACCACACTCCTCATGGTGGGTCTTACAGCTGGAAGCCTTCCCGTGCAGAGAATAGCTATGTTCAACACATTGATAGCATCGTCTTTGTACATCTCTGGGATTCTGGAGTCCACAACACTCATTGTACTCTCTTTGCTCCGCACTTTGCTGCACACCCAGTTCACTAGGTCTTCTTTTTCTCCGAATTCTGGTTCTATTGGCCTTTTCCCAGTTACCAGCTCCATTAAAACCACTCCAAAGCTATACACATCACTCTTCTCGTTCACTTTGTAAGTGTATCCATATTCTGCACCAATTGGAACATCGCATTAACAGACGTAATAATATCAAATTTAACAGGAAAATTATGTTGAAATCTTTTCAGAAATAGAATTATTAAAATCCACACAATTTCCCCGCAACCAAACAGAAGATAAGGAAAGGAAGAATACTAGAATAGATAAACTTACCAGGAGCAATATACCCGTGAGTTCCAGCAACAACATGAGTAGAATCCTTGGCAATATTGGCTTGAACAATCTTAGCTAGCCCAAAATCAGCTATCCTTGGCTTCAAAAACTCATCCAACAAGATGTTACTAGACTTGACGTCCCTGTGAATCACAGGCCTCTCACACCCATGATGCAGGTACTCCAACCCTTTGGCTGCACCCACTGCAATTTCATACCTTGTCTCCCAATCAAGTTCCATCTTCCTGCTTGTGTGAAGCCGATCCCATAAGCTCCCATTTGGTAAATATTCATAAACCAACAAGCTCGAATCCTCGCTTGTTATACTGCAATAAAGCTTCACCACATTCACATGCCTTATTGAGCTCAAGGTCTGCACCTCTGCATCAAATTCCTTTGACTTCTCTCCACGCTTTGCAAGCATTGGAGTACTACTCCAGCTCTTTTTCCGGCCAATGGAATCGGTATTCCAGATGTGCTTAACGGCGAGTTCTTTACCGTTTGAGAGCATGACTCTGTACACGTTCCCGGACCCTCCTTTCCCAATCAGATTCTCCTGCTTAATGGAATCCAGAATCTCATCCTTTGTGAAAGTTAGCACGTGGAAGGATTTCACGTCCCAAGATTCTTCCTTCAAAGAACGTTCTCGGTCTTTCTCCTTCTCCTTCAACTGCAAGTAAAGAGCCAGACAAACGAGCAACATAACAAACCCTATCGCGAAGCAAATGATGAGTGTACGGAGGTCCCTGGACATGCCCGAACTTGCAGAGCAACGCCTGAAGGAGCTGATCACGTCAGGGCTGCAGAGACCGGGGTTTCCATCAAGGCTACCATTGTAAGCTTCAATAGACAGAGCTAGTGGTATTGAACCCGTTAATTTGTTATCTGATAGATCAAAGAGGCTCAACCGGAGATGCTCAAAACTCTCCGGAATTTCACCGGAGAGTTCATTTTTAGACAAATTCAAAGAATTAAGAGATGGTAAAGAACCCAGAGACGAAGGCACTTTTCCAGAGAGTGAATTCTGTGCCAATTCGAGGTCACTGAGGGAAATACACGAACCCAAAGAGTCTGGTATTGGCCCAGATAACTTGTTGCTTTGTAAATGAAGACTGCCCAATTGTTTAAGCTTACCAAAACCCACCGGAATTTTCCCAGAAATTTGATTCTCGCTCAAGTCAATTGCCACCAAGGAGGTAGCTTTTGAAATCTCTTCTGGTATTTCACCGGTCAAGAGATTCCTTCTAGCATATATCTGAGACAGGGTCTTCGCGTTCTTGATATCTGAAGTAATCGAACCTTCCAACTGATTCAGTTCAATATCGATGATTTCTACGTTTGGCAATCCCCAAATTCCAGCAGGAATAGTACCGGAGAGCGAGTTGTTGTTCACTCTGAAACGACGCAAAGACAAACAGTTCGCATAGTTAGCTGGAATTTCGCCGGTGAGCTTGTTCTGAAGCACGAGCAGCGCATTCATCTTTCCCTTCTTGCACATATCTGGAGGAATAGGACCCGTCAAGAAGTTCTCAGACACATCAATGAAATCAAACTCAGCCCAAGAGCCAAGCTTGTGAGGAATAGGGCCAATCAAGCCGTTTCTGTATAAAGAGAGGTTCACAAACCGTTTGAATTCGCCAAACTCCAGTGGAATTTGCCCAGATAATTTGTTTTCAAATAGTTGCAGAGAAACCAGATTAGTCAGGAACCTCAACTCAGAGAGATCGCCTTCCAGATAATTCATGGACGCATCAAAATACTCTAACCTTGTGAGGTTTCTTAACCCAAATGGAAGTACTCCAGTGAACGAGTTGTTGTAGAGCTCAAACTGCCAGAGTTTCAGAAGCTTCCCAACCTCTGCTGGAATCTCCCCAGATATAAAGTTGTCCGAAAACTCTAAATTTATAAGCTCTGTAAGGTTACCGATCCCTGCTGGTATTTTCCCTCCAAGGGTGCAATTCGATAGATAGAGCCAATTCAGGTTCTTGAGGTTCACTACCTCGGCTGGATAAGGGCTTAGGTCAAAAGGGTTGTCTCCAACGCTTAACTGCACAAGACCCGTCATATTTAGTAGGGACTTCCATGGAAAAGTGCCAGAAAATCCACTTAGATTCAAATACAGATACTGCAATTGGCTGAGAGGAGAAATGTCAGGGAATGGTCCCGAGAAAAAATTGTTCCCCAAGTCCAAGTAGCGCAATTTGACACATTTTTTCAAATCCTCTGCAACTTGGCCATACAAGGAGTTGAACCCAAATGAGAGCTTGTCAAGTGACTGAAGCTGGCAAATGGAGTCAAAAGGAAGAACCCCTGAGAGCTTTTGTTTGGAGAGCTCGATTTCCTTCACCGAACCGTCTGTATTGCATGTGACTCCATTGAAAGTGCATAAGGAATTAGTAGCATCCCATGAGTCAAACACAGTGGGATTTGATTTCTGAAGCGCGGATTTCAGGTTGAGTAGAATTTGACGTTCATCGGATTGGACTCCGCGGAGTATTGAGATGAAACATAGGAGGTAGCAAAGAGAAGAGAGACGGCGGGAGGGGGAGGCGGCTAACATGTTGAAGAGTGCACGGAAGGACAAAGACAAGGCTTCGACATGTATATAAGTTGTAACTAATGTGTTAAATTTACGGTTTGGCAACAGCAGCTGCCATCGTAATATTACAGTTGTAAATTTTCGTTTGCAATAATCCATGGGAAAGCGACAGCGTTAGATTTTGTTATTTGGAAAGTCTAAAATGGTTGTTGTCGCAATTCGTATTTCGGTTACAACGGTCCCTTTCGCCTTCACCTTTTTCGTTTTTAACGAAGTGGTGAGTGTGAGGACAAGATAGTAAATTTTGTTTTAAGATATCCTTTTAATGAGTAAAGAAATAAAAATATTTAAAAATTTTCATAAAAATAAAATATATTTTAAAAAATATTTTAAATAAATTTAAACAATAATTTTTTTAATTATAAAAAATTTTAACATAATAATAATAATAATATAAATATATATAATTAGATAACATAATATTAAATAATTATATTTACATTTAAATAATATTAATATAATTAATGTTTATAAATTTTAATAATATGTGACATATATAAAATTTAATGTAAATTACATATTATACTTAAAATTTTAAATTATACAATATATAATTAGTAATAATCATTAAAAAATTTAAATCAATTAATAATAGAATATCTATGAAATAAATATTTAAAATATACATATAATTTAAGAAAAAATTGATAATGTCTCTTCACATAATCATAATAATCAATTCAACTCATATAAAAATAGTAAAAATTATCATAATTTTTTTTAATTTATTTTATTTCAACTCGTTTTAGTATTTTTTGTTTAATTTTAAACCAAACGAATCAAAATAACATTTCATTTTAATTTCATACAAAACTAAAATTATTTGTGCGTTTCGGTCGTTCCTTGGTGAGAGAGTAAATGGTGGTTTCCCTAAAGCACTCACAGGTTTTTATATTCCTTGTTAAAAAATAGTTCCACTGGCTTTTATCCCTCAAATCAAATGAAGTGGCCCAGAAGGATGGTAGACTTTGATTGGTTAGTAGTGGTAGTGGAAACTAGACCTAGAAGCAGCCAGTATTCATAAATCAGAAGAAAGAAACTGATTTTGGAAAATTGGAAAGATTTTCACTTAAGGGGGAATTGGGGATTAAGGTATAAGATAAGCAGGGCAACTGCGATTAATTGCCATTGATATACATTTTTGTTTTTAAAAAAGGCAAAAACATGAAGGAGATAGTAGAAAAGAAATGTCTTTTCAAAAAGGAAAAAACAAAAGAAAGGAGTGGAGAGTGGAAAGACGGTGAAACACGGAAGAGTGAAGCCGCCAACGTTGACATTGTATTATGTAAGTGGCAGAAAAGGGTGAGGAACCACGTGGAAAATCTCAGATAATGACAAGACACTGATTCGGGACGAGTTCCATTAATCCTATGAGCTGTGTTGCTCCTTACCTTACCCGTCTGCCTTTATGCATATTCTCGTGTATCTAAAAATATATCATTGTTGAAGCGATGGAGAAAACTTAACTATTTTATTTATTTTAAAATTATTGTAACTGCTGTATTTATTAGATATTATATCAATAATTTAGTACAAAATATGTGTTGAAATTTCTTCCATAATTTTAAAAAGAATTTAATGCCTTCTATTCATTTATCTTATAAGAAACTTTTAGTTTCTTTTTTGAATAAACTTTTAGCATTTTATTCAGAAGATTGCAATTTCCAGTTTCAATCCCTTAAATTATATATTTCGTCTAATGAGAATAAACACTTTCAAGACTACTTAAAAATGAAAAAACAACTATTTTTCAACCAACTCCGAGACACGAATAAATGATATTTAATTTTGTTGAAGATTTTTTATTTTAATTCTTTAATAGTGGCATAAATAATTTTTTTCATCGTTTAAAAATTAAATTAGTTGAAATAATAAACACATTAAAAAAACTAGGAGGCAAGGTTGCGTCCGTGACTAGAAAAGCTCTTGTCTTTTGATGTAACAAAATAGAGCTTGATTTTTTTTAAAATAATTATATTAAGCATCACTAAAAAAATTATTTTAGAGTAGTATATGATAAGATTTATTGATTCTTTAAATAATTTTATAGTAATATAACAATATCTCAAAATAAAGTAACAAAAAATAAAAATTTAGACAGTTTATAAAATGGATTTTTCTAATCTAACAACCCAATTTTTTTTTTGTTTTTTTTGTTTTTTTATTTTTTATGTTTTTTTTTAAAAAATTTTTATTTTTTAAAAATAATTAAGTATTGTTTATTTTATATAATTTTTTCAAAATTTTTAAAAATATTTTTTAATTTTTTCTTAAATTCTTTTTATATCTCTGTTACTATTTATCTATAATTTTTTTTACTATTTATTTGTGACTTAAAAAATTTAAAAAAAATACAAAAATATCTTTAAAAATTTTAAAAAAAATTTTTGATATAAAACTTAATTAATTGATTTTAAAAAATAAAAAAATATAAAAAAATATAAAAAATATATATATAAAAAAAAAGTTTAAAACTCCCCTACCGTCCCTAATGTGAGAGATAGAGGAGTATTGTCCTTATTCTATAGTGTAAATAAGAGTGTCTCCTTTTCAATTTAAGATTCAGCCACGTTGGATACCAACATGATGTTACAATCATTTACATTACCTATTTACATTAGATGGCCAATATGATCTTCTTTTTTTACCACAACACTTATTCTATTTTTATCATTCAAAATTAATGGAGAGCTAGAATGCAGCATGGTCCCTCCTTTGCACCATTGTATTTGGTCTAAAAAGC
Source organism: Ceratonia siliqua (assembly GCA_034509205.1). Lineage (NCBI taxonomy): Eukaryota > Viridiplantae > Streptophyta > Magnoliopsida > Fabales > Fabaceae > Ceratonia > Ceratonia siliqua. Next base: position 4,177,238 of record JASKGM010000008.1, read on the forward strand.
ATGTTGAATTGGTGGGGGCATGGTGTTGTGTTGTTCAAAAAGCGAGTCAATACTGAGTAAAGGTACGAGGCCCTATTGAGATCAGAATTCAGCATTCCATAATTAGTCAACAAAGTTGCTGGACACATTGCCATTCAAAAAACAAGGACCAAACGAGAACCAATTAGCTGATAGCTAGCTAGCTAGCTAGCTAGAAACTGGTGGAAAAAGACAATTAGGCAACGATGCATTATTGAATCAGATTCTAAGGTGAAAACAAACAAACGTTAATATGCTTAATGGTGTGGTATTCTTTTATTGGAGATATTTAGTCATTGGCATCATCATGATTTTGAGGACCACTTAAGAATAAGATGACTGACTCAATCACTATGCTTGTGTCTCTTCACAACACAAGGAAGCTCCCTCAATCTCCTTAAACAAAAGATCTTGGGAGGAAACAATGGTCCTAAACCATCTATCTAGTATCTACTTATTACCCTATTACCTGCAAATCAAATAATGATTAATGGCTATTTTCTATGACTGAGTTTCATCTAATTTTACCCTCACTTCTCCACTTAAACCACCAAACCTTATCATTACTCCAAAACAATATCTGAAAAGAATATGGGTCAAAAAATTGACTTATGCATAATGGTGGGAACACAATGGAAAATACTTCATTTATTGAGCATGATATAAATTTTTAAAAGTAATATTTATACATATTAAATTTTTACATTAAATATACACCTCTCACAACTATAACAAAAAAAAAAATAGTGAAGGAGTGAGATTCGTGATAATAAAAGAATTAAAAAAATATAATTAATGATTTATACTTAATGTAAGAATTTTGAGCCAACAAGTATCATTTTTAATAGATATTATAAGCAAGAAAGAGAAGAGAAAATGTGACCAAAACGCAAAAAGGGTTTATGATTGATGAGAAAGTAAGTGGAAGAGACAAAAATATATTGTATGGAACACATCATCAAACTTATACCATAGTTTTTCTTCTTTTTTCCTTTTTTGTTTGTGAGGATTTAGTTTACACGTGAGACATCATCAGTAAAGCATACTAAGGTTGATTAATTAAATTAATTAACCATGTTATATAAAGGCAAAACAAAACATTAACAGTTGGTTACCATGTGATCGACCCACCTCAGTCCATCAGCATCCAATGCAAATAAATTCATTTTCTTCATTTTCTTCTCCTTTATATATATATAAATTGTATATTCATTTCAATTTTTGTAATGACCTAAGAACTTTTTTAAAAGGGGATTAAATAGAAAAAAAAAAATGAAAGAGAGGAGATTTTCTTCTTCCATTATTCTTCTATATTTCAGTTGTCAAGATCTTCGAGATGGTCTGCAAATGAATGCAGTCAAACATTCCACTCCTTACCAGATGATTATTGTTTAAATATAATACAAAACATATCCATCAATTGGGCCTATGCCCTCAGTTTCAACCAGATGCTTAAGGCTGAGGCCATAACACCTATTAAGTGTTAATATTCCATTGAAATAAAATTAGTTAATGGTTATGTATAATTTCAAACCTTATACATTTCTATACCCATTTTATAAAACTCATATAATTAATTATCTGTCCCAGCTTATCTAATAGACTAAATTAGGGCAGAGAATAGGAGGAAGCTTCGATAGTAGTTGTAGGGAAAATGCATTAAGAATAACACAGCGTGGCTAGGATTTGAAATAATAATTTAGAACCTTATGGGGGGGGACAGCATATGGTAATCTTAGTCATATTATAACGCAACTTTGGCAGCAAGATAAAGGCATAAAGGTAGAGAGAGGGATTAGATCTGTGGATTGTGGAATATTCAGCCACACCTAATAGCACTGCCAATAAAAAGCTCTATACTTTTTAAACACAAACAAGCAGGAAGATTTGCTGAATCACCCTATCTTTGAGCCTTGCCCTTTGAAACAGAAACCTGGCCCGGCCCCTAGTAAGTAATTCAGAGGGACTGTTCGCCCATTTCATTTTCGCCAGTTTTAAGGGAAGTTTAATTTATAAAAAAAATGTAGTTATTTTTAATAAACTCACTTCTTTTATATTTATATATTTATTTATAATTAAATATACTTACAAATTTCTCTAAGGTTTTTTGCATTAAAAGTTTTGGTGGTCAGAGAAGGAGAAGGAGCCAGATGTGAAAGGCACAATGTTTTGTATAGTGGTTGTTGCGTCAGAGACCATCTCTCTGGTAATGGCATTAACTAGTTATTGTCGCCAATCATTTCTATTTTCCGCCACTCACTAACCCACTTCCACCACCTTATCCTTCGACCCCTATTACTCTTTTGTCTCTGTCTCTCAGGGTCTGCGTTTTGTGGAAAATAACCCCAAAAATAAACTTGGACTAAACCAGGCTTGGCTTATTCAACGAAAACAAATGTCATTGGACCTATAATTCATTGACTATTTTAAAGTAAATTTTGATATTACATTGTCATGACAGTTAGATCTGATTGTGAATTGAAGTTCAGTTTATTTTGAACTTCAAAATTGATCAATTAAAATGGCTTAAAACTATATGGTTCAAGTTATAGAAAGAAAATAATGATTTGATTAGAGTAGAATGACGAATTCTATTTTTAACTGTAGACAAAGAAAGAAGGCTGCAAAGTTTTCTGTTCACCTCTTTAGATTGCATTATTTTTGTTGTAAGCTGTCTTAAAAATTAGGTTTCTATTATGTTCTTGGCGCAACATGAGCGCACAATTAATGTTGTTTTTATCTTTCTTATTTTCTATTACATTCGTTTTAAATTATCTGTCGTTTAAGGTAATGACACAAAAATTAAGATAACTATTAAATAACATCAATTCTAACAAAAAATAATTATATTTGACTAAATTACCCTTATTAAAGTTAACTTAAACTCTTGTTACTATTCTATTGAAAATAACAATAAATAGGGGTAATGTTAAAAAAATAACAATTAATATTTCATTAGTAATGTAAAATGACAGATAATTTGAAACGGATAGAGTATTTTTCTTTCTCTCTCTCTTTCTCTCGGATTTAGATTCCGTCTAAAGATTGATCTTTTTTTAATCATAATTATATATTTATATTTATATTTAAACAATCACAATATTTAAATACAAATGATAACAAAATAATTATATATAATTAAATTATAATTATTTAAAAATAAATAAACAATTACAATAAATAAAACATAACAAAAAATAATTAAAAAAAATGACTAAATCCAATTACCATTCTCTCATTTACTTCTTATTTTCTTTCTTGTCTGTTATAGGCACTCCCACTTGTTTTGTGTGCCAGTGACATGAAGTTATTGAGACCATTTTTTATATTATTGAAAATTAAATATTATTATAAATATTTAATATAAATAATTTAATTATAATTTAAAAATAAATTATATTAATAAAAATAATAATTTTTTTAAAATTACTTGATCGTGAAAGAGTACATTTTTAATAAGTTAAAGAATATAATACTTATTTTATTAAATTTATATGCTATAACACATTTAATTAAAAAAATATTATATCATATAAATTAAATCAAAAAAATGATCATGTTATAATATTTTTTTATTTTTTTAATATTAATTAATTAGTTTTTATATCATATATTTTTAAAATATTTTTTATATTATTATTTTATAATTTGATCTATTTGTTTATAAGTTAAGAAATTTAAAAATATTAAAAAATATATATATATAACATAATAATAAATAATAAATAATAAATTAATACTCTTAAAATTAAATTATAACTTTAAAATCAGCATAGTATCTTTAAAAAAAATATCATCCTCCAAAATTCTAAACATTTTTCCGGTCGTGGAGACAACACCACAATCAGATGACGCAATCAACTTTGTGATGTAGTCGTAGATAAGAGAGCATCTACTTTTAACTATTTTGTGACCAAGGACCCAAACGAATATCAGGCATTAATATAAATAAATTTTTTATTATTAGATATATTTAAAAAATTTTAATCTAAAATTTTATTGAGAATAACAAATTAAATTAAAATTTTCATTGTACATATTATTATGAAAAAAAACTCAAACTCTTAATAAGTAGACTTTTCCATAATATTATTCATATCAAATTTGTTAATTTCTAAACAAAGCAAGTGAGAGAGATCACTTCAATGAAATCTTTTATATGCCTTAATAACCGAGTATTTAATATCCTAATTTGAATTGTTTGAAATTATGTTAACATAAATATGGAATCAAATTTATGAGAGGCATAAATTACATTCGTGCTACAACTAAAATTTCAATAGCTTGTAGATTCCTGGAGGCTCATAGTAAGTAGCGTATCTTCATAATTTATCTTTGGTTGAGCGTTTCTCAGTTCAAATTCTGCAGCCCTTGAATTGCTTAAGTTTGTATTAAAATCTTAAGGGCATGTTCGAATATTTTTTTAAAAAAATATTATTTATAAAATAAGAAATTAATTTTAAAAAAATAAAATATTTTTTAAAAATAAACGTTATTTTACGTTTAAGTACAATAATAAAAAAATATTTTTATTTATCCTTTTATCAATTTCTTTAATTGAATAAATTAAAATTTTTATTTTATCTTTAAAGTTAAAAAATTTATTTATTTTAACTTATCTTTAAAATTAAAAAGATATGTAAACAGTTTAAGTTTTATCAAAATATTTAAAAAAAATATTTTCTCTCTAAAATAAAAAAAATGTGAACAGGTCCTAAAACAAAAAAATATTCAAGAAAATTCACAAAGTTTAAGTTCTAAGATCATCGTGAATTTCTTAACAAGTAATCAAGAATGAATCATTACTAACCATTCATAAAATTAATATAATTATACTATAAAGTTTTTCATCAAAAGAAAATAATTGTTTTGATGAGAAGAAGTGGAGAAATTCTTATATGCATAATTGTATTACCTTATTCCTATAATTCTAAATAAATAAATACTGTATGAATATATTAGAATTGTCTTTTAAACTCAAATGAAATTAAATGTGAAAAAAAAAAAGTATACATGTAAGAATTTATCAAAGAAGGTGAGGAAGAGGCCCAGCGCATGCGGGTCCCAGTTTGACGGTGAGCGTGCACAGTGGGCTAAGGTTTCTAACGGCCTAATAAGCACAAAGTAATTAACTATTTTTTATTTTATGTATTTTTTTTAAAATTTTTTAAAATATTTTTATTATTTATTTATAATTTATTTATAACTTAAAAAATTTTAAAAAAATACAAAAATATCTTAAAAAATTTTAATAAAAATATATCCTACCGCTACAACAATGTGACGGTATGATAGAATAGTAAATAGGGATACCTCTAGCCTACCGGGGCGATAGGCTACAGCCTTTAATTTGTTTTTATTTTTTTAATTATTTTTTTTACTTTTCAATATTAATAAATTATTATTTACCTCATATATTTTTTAAAGAATTTTTTAAAAGGTTTTTGTATTTTTTAAAAATATTTTTTATTTATAAATGAATAATATCAAAAAATTATGAATAAATAGTATAAAGAAAATATAAAAAAATTTTAAAAAAATTCTAACAAATTTTAAAAATTTTTTAAAAAATTATATGACATAGATACTAATTAATTAATGTTAAAAAAAAATTAAGTCAAAAAATTAAAAAAAAATTATATTTTTATATGAATTATACCGTAGTGTTGCCCTAGTAAGTAGTAATCCTCCATTTATTATCCAGAATTATAATTGCCAAATAGCTTTCTCTAGATGAAAATAATTTAGGTATTATGGTCGGTGCGTCTGTCATCTCAATTGCATCACATGGTGTTTATGGTATAATTGGGATGTCGAGAATACCATACGACCATAATAGTATAAATCTTCTCCTCCTCAAGTGACCATATATAAACTAAGCATTCAAAGCTCATTATCTAATCAAGTTGAATTTTTTATTAACATGATGGTTATGATCAATTTTTATTAAATATACCTTTTTTTGGATAATTAAATTTAAAATATGGTATATTCCATCAACGTTCTAGTAGACAATCCACCTAATTTTCTAGAAAATTTATATATATGTAATCATCATTTATATTAATATATAGTTAGATTATCAAATTGGTCATAATCATTCTTATATTATCTTTTTAATTTTTTTAAAGGATAATATATAATTAATCAATGTTATTTTTATATTTTGTTTTTAAAAATAAAGGATAGTTAAAATTTTAATTTTTTAATAATTAAATGTTTATTTTAAAAAATAAATTGAGTATATTAAATGTGTTTGTAAATACAAACTAATGTATAATTAGAAAACATATCGTATAACTTTCCAACAAGAAATAAGCAAAAAAATAAGGGTAATAACTTTTGATCCTTACAATTTCATTCAATTTTTACTTTAATCTCTATAATTTAATTTATTCAATTAAGTCCTTACAGTTTTAATAATTTTCACTTTGATCCCTATAGTTTAGTTGTGTCTAATTGAGTTCTTATAGTTTCAATAACTTTCATTTTGATCCTTATTGTCAAATATCTACTTAATACAATTAATATCATTGTTGAAGTGGTACAAAATTAATCACATGGCATGCTTACGTGTGAATTTGTAATGCGGTTACTTGTTGACCATTTCAGCAATAATATTAACAGTGTTAAATGGATATTTAACGGTAAGGATTAAAGTGAAAATTATTGAAATTATAAGGAATCAATTAAACAAAATTAAACTATAGGAATCAATGTGAAAATTATTGAAACTGTAAAGATTCAATATAACGAAATTAAATTATAGGGACCAAAGTGAAAGTTGAATGAAATTGTAGGGACCAAAAATTATATTAACCTAAAAAATAATCAGACAAACTTTTTATAAATTTACTATTAAAAATTAATAATTCGTTGTATAATAAATAAGTAATTATAAGCTAAAAACATAAGAATCACAACAAAAAACAACATGGACCTTAACCAATAAGGCAGTAACCATAAAAACCATATACGGTTCATTTATTATAAGGAAAAAAAAAGTGACAAGTTCAGTTAGTCATAACCGCTACTGATTTGGGTTACAAGTTTCAACTTGGAATTTGAGACCCAAAGTTTCTCCGCAAATCTCACCTCCTTACTCGAACTTGAAATTGCATTGTCGTCGCCAAAAACTACACCGTCTGCAGCGACCTCAAAATCCCCACCACTTTCCTTACCGTCGACATTCGATGTTCATCATCTTTTTCCAAAACCCCCACCATTGCCCTCTTCATTCCCTTAATTGTCGAGTCCAGCTTTGATATCTCACCGTCCAATAGCCTCCCAACCTGCCTCTCCAAATGGAGTAGCGAGGGACCCACCATGTTCTCTTGAATGCTCGCCATTTTCTCCATCACCACCTTTTCTTCCCTCATTACAAAAAAACTGATTTTTTTTACAAAAAAATATTCCTCAGAAAAGAAGAAAAAATTCGTTAGAAACGATTTAAAAGGATTTTGAGTCGTCAATATTTGAGTGCCATTGACGAAAATTCTAATGAATGTTTTGATGGAATGTAATCGTCAAAAATTTCTGACTGAACATAGCTATTAGAAAGTCAAAAAATAAAAATTTTTTTGGTCAAATTTTGACGGCTTGAAGCAGTCATAAATTAAATAAAAATAATATAATTATTTATTTTAAATTATAAATTATAATTATAATTTTATAAAATTATAATTTTTATTAATTTATACTATTTAATTTTAATTAACTTACAATTTAAATATATAATATAAAAAAATTAAGTAGACAGGATCAATATCAATATTAGGAAGCTAACCAAAACAAAATATATGAATTAGTAATAAACAATCATCTTCTACATCATTCTCATAATCAGTACGATCAGTAATAAGGGACTGAGGATGAGGCATGGAAGGGAAAGAATGAGCAATGCCACTGATTAACTGCTTGAGTATTTGTAGTTCTTGTTTTGTCCAGTTCTATTTCTGTTGGCTCTCTTCGAATTCTTGTTCCAATCGGGCTTGCTTTAGCTGGAATATGTCTACAAGTTTATGTTTTAAGTTTTAACTAAGTTTGCTTCTACTGGCACCGCTTTTTAAGGTCCTTTATCACATTCAACATTTTGAAATTCTAGCTGGCTCGTGGTGTCGGCTTTGATTTAGCCATGTGCACTGACTTGAAAACCCAACCCATAAATTTGCCTCTTTTTCTTCCCACCCATAGCCAGTTGTCATCATTACTTGTGTGGAGGGAGTTGTTGGGGTTCTTGAAATATATCATTGAACTCTTTAATGAGCTGTTCTAGATCTGCAAGTAACTTACTCTGAACAGTTACATTTAAAGCGTGAAGGCAAATGGAAAATAAAGGACTTCCCTGTTTGGCTTCCTTAGAGATAGCCTTTGGTTTGGTAGCCTGTATGGTCCCTGCTTCAGTCCCCTGCAGCTTCCTGACCGTGTTTCCCCATGTAAATTCCATGGTCATGTTCTTCCAGTTGCACACCACAGACCCAAGTAGCTCCAACCATTACACTCCTAACACTAAATCAAGACCCATTATCGAAATGAATGAAGTGTTAGTGAGAACTAAGTACCTTGAACAATGATTGGTACTCGCTCAAAATGCCCCTAGCAAGTTAGTTTATTTCCATCCGCGACCTTGACCGAAAATGGAGGGGTGCGGGTCACGGGTAATTTCAACATTACTGCAACCTTCTCATTGAGGAAATTATGGGTAGAGCAATTGTCTACAAGTGCTACTAACTCTTGACCTGCAATAGATGCAATTATTCTCATGGTTATCGGAGTGGACCAACCAGTAAGTGCATGCAATGAAATTTCTGGTTCAGGCACTGGTTCATTCTTGGTTTTGATGTCCCCTGGTTCCTCGGTGATGGCTTTACGGCACGAATCTATAGTTGGTTCCTACTTTCCCGCAACATCACCTTTCCCCCTTGACATTTATGACCTGCAGTAAATAGTTCATCACAGTTAAAGCATAAACCTTGTGCCTGGCGTCTTTGCATTTCTTCCCACGATAATTTCTTTATGGTAGATGTCAACGTTTCTGGTGATGATAGAGGTACAGAAGATTGTGGGGTTGCTGGTAAAGAAGGTCGTGCTATACGCTTCTGCCTTAACAACTATTCATCTCTCATTCTAGCCAAACTAATGACTTCTTTGAGAGTTTTCGGTTTGAACATACGTATTCCTGATGCAATTTCCGGTTTCAGACCCCCCAAGAATGAACCCACCAATGTTTTCTCTGGCCATCCTCGCACCCTGTTTCCTAGTCTTTCGAACTCCTTTTGGTAATCTCGAAGATTACCTTGCTGTTTGATTTTTGTAAGTGCTTCATCCACATCTTCGCATTCAGTAGGTCTAAAACAGGCCCAATGTTCCTCAGCAAATTAAGATCTCCTAGGTAATGATTCGTCCCTCCTCCCTGTAAGTGCGGCTTATCCATTGCCACCAGTGGTTTGCTTCACCTTCAAGGTGAAAGGAAGCAAGGGCCACCTTCTGACTTTCTGCAATCCCCTGTAGTTCAAAGTATTGATTGACCCAAGCGAACCACTCCATAGGATCGTCTCCATTGAGGCGAGGAAAGTCCAACTTCACTGTTCTGGTCGCAAACTGTGGCCTTCCACTCTCTACTGAATCCTCTCGGACATTATGGCCTGGTACTCCTCTGTCAACACTATGGGACGCGCTTCTGTTGGGTAGAACAACAACAGATAACGCCCTTAGTGATTCTTCCAAACGATGCAACCTATCGGCCATCCCTTCTTCCATTCTTTATACACTATCCTGCAAATTCCTTACATTTGCTTCCAATAACTCAATGCGCTCCTTGTTGGTACCATCTCTGGCTCTGATACCAATGATAAGCCCACAATCGAACACACACAAATGAAGGAAATGGAAACTGAAATGTTATAAGATAACAACTTTCTTTGGGTGAGAGCCAAACCACCAGTGCAATGACAAATATTTTTCCTACCTTACTGTTCTACAAAACTTCCTTTAAATACACGCTTACTAACTACAATATCTAACTGTCTATGAAACTGTAATTCCATTATCTACATATCCTACTCTACCACTCTGTTTTTGGTGCTACCACTATGTTTATGTTGTAATTGCAACTGGTTCGTACTCCACGTTCTTTTGGGTTCTCCTTCTTCATGCGTCATCACACACTTTGCTGAAATTCCACTAAGTCCGTAAACTTTCCTTCTGCAAGCAGTTCTTGCATGATTTCCATGCTCGTTTATCCCACGAAAGGAACCTTGGCTCTTCGTACTCTATAGGATTTATGAATCCTATCACGCATATTTGATTAAAGTGCTTGTAAAATTTTGTATATTAGTCCCGATGATGTAGCAATCTATCGTCATGTGTTAATTTTTGGGTTCACCTGCTAAAACAACCACGCACACAAAAAAGAAAATGAAAGAACAAAAAGAGAACATGATGGCTTAGCAGTTGCCAGTTAGTAGTGAGCAGTGAGCAGTGAGCAGTTAGCAGTTAGCAGTTAGCATGGTTCTCCTTGCACTTGCACAGTAACGTTTGATCTGCATGTGGCACGTGAGCAGCATCACAGTTGCTAACACGTTTCTTCCACACAACTCACGACATACGTAAGCAAATTTAGTTGAAACTTGGCGACCCAAAGTGATTGTTTCTTTGTTGTACTTTCCCGAAAGCTCTACGCTCTTTGGGCTTACTGGGCTGGACATCACAAATTAAATCTCGGCCCTTACAACAGAGCTTTGGATTAAAGGCATAGTGGTAGGCCATGCTGTTGGGTGGGTGATGTATCATTCTTCAAACCCAGGGTGGGCTCTCTTTCTCTCCCGTTGGGCTTTTTCATGTGCCCATAGCCCACTCTAATGTAAACTATACTGTTTGTTGTTGTTGTATTTTTCTATATTTTTTTATTTGTCAAGAGTATTATTATATGCTGTTTTATGATTTATCTGTAAGCCTCTTACACATCACCTTCCCTTTTGGGTTGAAGTTTGCTTAATGTAAGAAACAAAAAAGTAACTATAATTAGTAATCACTCTGTATAATCATTTATAAATTTGCAATATTTTTATTAACAATCATATGATGCAAATTGCACTCACTAATCTATCTCCTATAAATCATCTACGTTCAGATTATACTTTTAATATATATATATGTATAACTTGATCTCAAAAGTTGATAAACAAATTAAAATTAAACCATGTAATAATGGACTCACTTAACAATTATATCCTTGCTTATATTATTAGATTAATCATTGGAAAGACAAATAATTTTTTAATAAACTAGACTGTCATAATAAAACAAACAGACGAGACAGACAACTAACTTGTTCATTTGATGATGAGGTTTATGGATGAGCACTTTGTGTAATAAATATATATTTCAATTTAATAATTCAAGCCGAAAATAATACAAGTTAGAGTTATGTGTTTGAAGTATTTAAAATTGGTTTTTAGGATAGAATGTTTGGAAATGATAGCTACTTCGCAACGTATAATCCTCAAACGTAATTAAAATGCAAAATAAAAGAATCAAGCTCTTGTCTTTTTTTTTTTTTTGACGTAACCCCCCGGGGAAGTTCTTCCATATAATAATAATATTAATAATTAAAAAGCAATCGAATTAGATAACTAACAATCTGTGTTTAATAATAAAGAAACAAATTAAATTTGATATTTCGTGTCTTATATATATATATATATATTTTAAAAAATCCAGCGAAAAGTATCTGATGAGGGTGTCCCCATCTTACCAATCTACGATCTACCTTCTAACCTCCAATTTTATTACCGAACGTGATTCACGAGAAACGGTTTGGAAGCGAATCCGGCACACCCAATCATAAGATATCAGGATGGGACCATAAACGACAAGCATTTAGAATTATAAAATTCCATTTGGTATACTTGTTCAATCAGTATACATGACCACTTTATAACCTATACATCAACGTGTAGTTCCTTTATAAATTATATATGAAATTATTTAAATTTAATTAAATTTCATTTTAAAAATTTATTAATAATTTATGCAAGTAGTATAATTCTTTCTTTTGGTATTCTTGTCTTATAAGTATACATAAGCACTTTATAACTTGTTAAGACTCTGAAAAGCCAAAAAAGGTATGAACTCGGAAATAGGTTAGCCGACCATGGCCCACCAAGCCTCCTTTATCAATTACTATCATCCACGCATTATTCAACACACTAGCTAATTACTAATTAGGATTTAGGGGTCCTTGTTAGGCTATAAAATAATTGAAGTAAACCTGTTTGTATCTAATCCATTCGTCGTTTTACCCATTAACGCCATCCACTGGGGATCAACTGGTCATTTGGCAATATACTACTATTCCTCCTGGGTCTAGTTGGCAAACAGGCAGTTCGGAAAAGAAAGAAAAAGAGCAAGGAAACCATTTTGCCCTTATTATTGAAAGTATTTTCCATTTTATCCAACCGAGCCAGATAGTTATTTTGATGTCCGTAGATAGATCCGATAAGGGCAGTTTTGGAAGAATAACGCCCTTCACGACAGAATCACACTGCACCGTCTCCTGCTTCATACTCGGACACTCTACACCTGAGATCAACGCGGCCCAGCGAAACCGCCACCTCTCTCTCTCTCTCTTTCTCTTTCTCTTTCTCTTTCTCATTCTAAGATTCTCTCTCTTCCTGTTCTTCCGGGATACCCGGGGGAATCGGTCTCGGACAGATTGAAACAAGCTAAAGAGATAGAGGGAGTGGGGCTGATTGGAACAGTGGCATAACACTGAGATGGCGAATCCCGAGGCTCACCGTCAACACCGGTCCAGACCACGACCGTCTTCAGCGGGGCAACCGGTTCGACCTAGGGTTCCACTCAGGCAGTTGCTTCGAGTGGCCTCGGTGGCTGGTGGTATTCAGTTTGGCTGGGCTTTGCAGCTTTCTCTTCTCACACCCTATGTGCAGCAGCTCGGAATTCCTCACGCCTGGGCCAGTGTCATATGGCTCTGTGGTCCACTCTCTGGTCTCTTTGTTCAGCCCTTGGTTGGGCACATGAGTGATCGCTGCACCAGCCGTTTCGGCCGCCGGAGACCGTTTATCTTAGCTGGAGCAGTGTCGATCATCATATCGGTTCTGGTCATTGGTTACTCTGCAGACATCGGTTGGTTGTTCGGTGACACAGAGGAATCCAGGCCGCGGGCTGTGGGAGTTTTTGTGTTCGGGTTTTGGATTTTGGACGTGGCCAACAACATGACTCAAGGTCCTTGTAGAGCTTTGCTTGCTGATCTCACTGGTAAACTCTTCTACCTTCTCATTGAATTTGCACTAGTTGTGAGAGAAATGAAAACCCTAATTGAACTCTCGTGCACAACTCTTATTGTGATGCAGCACTAACATCTAATAACGGATAAGCGTCACTTTTGTTGGGGGGGGGGGGGGGGGGGGGGGGGGGGGGGGGGGGGGGGGGGGGGGGGGGGGGGGGGGG
>JASKGM010000008.1:4200741-4224482 GCA_034509205.1 Ceratonia siliqua
GAGGGTAGAAGAGTTGTCTCCTTAATGCCCCTTGATAAGTTCCCACATAATCATCCACCTCTATAGTCTCGATCGCCGGGAGTACAATCAATTAGCGAATCTATTGGGGTTTTCTAGAGGAGCATAATCTTTATTAATGTCAAATTTTAATGTGACTTGTCACTCTTTTCCTGAAACTTGCATTTCAGTTAGTTATGTGGAAAAAAAATTCGGTCTGATCTTCCACTAAGACAACTTGTTTGAAGATGTCTTGTTGATTGATGACGATACAATCATCACGTGATCCTAAACTCACAATCCAAGTTAGTCAGCATCACTGGCTGAAAAGGGATTTCCAATTTTATTTGTTTTATTACTTGTTTGGATGTTAATTTCTAAGCATTGGTTCTGTTGCCTGACACATATCTTTCATTCACAGCAACTGCTTGAGCTAGAAACACTTCGAATCTGACATGGGATGGTCATGGGTTTGAGATAACCAATATGCTATAGAATGAAACAAAATAAAACTGATTGTTGAAGTTGCTCAGACTAGAGTGTATGTGTGTGTTCGCTGAAGGACAATGGCAATGCCCTCCTATACTCACACAGAGTCATCCCCCTTTATGATACAGATTAAATGGTTGTAATTGGAGCACGTAATTCTCTCTCCAGTGTTTCCCATCTTCCATCTGTCTCTTTTCCATACGGCCATCTACCATGATTCCCCACTAACACCCCTTGTGGTCCCATCCATCACACCAACACCTACCTCCATATTTCCGTTATATAAAAGCTCCAATATTATAATATCAACTGGATTTCACCCTTCAATTCCCAGGCATGCAATACAACCTGAGAACCAGGAATCAGCTTTAATTTTGTAGTATATTGATCACAATTTGATAACAGTTGACATCAAAGATCTCATAAACATTTCATTTCTGATCCACTCCTTGACACCAAGAAAATCCTCACATCCTTTCATTATTTAACTATTATCCACTCCCAGCATTCAACAAACAATAAAAAGGAGAAAGAGGCCGAGAAGTGTGGGGGGCCTGAAATTGGAAACTAGAGAAAACTTGCCACCACTCTAATTAGGCAAGTGGTGAAGGGAATGTTTTGGGTGGTTGAGATGGGTACATAAGAATTATGGTGGGAATGGGATTTATCACATGGGGTGGGGAAAAATGGAACATGCCTGGCTGCCTTTGAACATGCACAACATTTCGCTGCCCACAAAGTTAGCAACCAGCTACTGTCGAAAAAAGTATGTATGTTTTAATTTATATATATAGATATATATTATTAGCACAAATACCCAACCACATAAATATGCCCGTGTCATCTCAGAAAAACAATATGGGTTCATTTCACAAAAAGGAATTGGCTCCTCCATCACTTCCACATGGCATTCCCAGTTTCAGGGTAAAATTCTTTATGTTCCATACACGGAAATCCAAGGTGATTTAAAAGATTATCCACTTCCTTTAATAACCAAGCGACTTAAAACCACTACTACACCATCATTATCAAGCCAAACAAGTCATGGCTTTGACGGCTTAAAAACTATTAAAGCGAATAAATCCAATCCTTTTTCTGGGAGTTTCACCGTCCTAATTAAAGATAAGATAAAGTTGTTTCCTCTCGGCACTCAAAAGGTAAAACTTTTAGCTTTTAGCTGTTATTTCTTCAGATGCCATTCCAATTTAAAAGTATAATAGTCTAGACAAATACAGGAAGAGGAGGTCGGTTACCGCTGGGTCCAAGGCTTTCATGCATATAAACCCAGTCCCTCCCTCCCTCCTCACCTTCCCATACTCACCTTCTTCTCTCAGACATATACAAACAAAGCGCATAATCACTCCGCCAGGAACTGGACTTTTTATATTTTCCTACCTCTCTATCCATATAGCTACCCGCTTAGCAACTGCGGTCATGTGTAATCCCAAGCCATCTTCCCCATCCTCATTTTTGTGTCCATCCAAAACCCGTCTCATAGCTTCCCACAAAGTCATGGATCCCCCTGATGATCAAGATGAACTTCACAGATGGCCAACTCTTAATGAGGTAATGAAACAGAAACAAAATAAAAAACAAGAAACCCATCAATGTTAATGTGATCATTACTAGCTTATAATTTTAGTCTCATAAAAAACAGATAAAAGTATTTAGCCAGCAGTTTATTAACATTATTGTGTTTTTCTTGTTCTGCATTCAGGCGTTAGCAGAAATCAAAGCGATAGGAAAGATATCAGGTCCAACTGCCATCACTGGTTTACTCATATATTCAAGAGCTATGATCTCTATGCTTTTCCTTGGTTATCTCGGTGAGATGGAACTCGCAGGAGGATCTCTCTCTATCGGTTTCGCCAACATCACTGGCTACTCTGTGATCTCTGGATTAGCCATGGGAATGGAACCCATTTGTGGACAAGCTTACGGCGCAAAACAAGGGAAGCTACTTGGCCTGACCCTGCAAAGAACTGTGCTTCTCCTTCTCTCCACTTCCATCCCCATCTCATTTATGTGGCTTAACATGAAGAGAATCCTCTTGTGGTGCGGTCAAGACGAAGAGATATCATCCATGGCACAAACTTTCATTCTTTTCTCCATACCTGACCTTTTGTTCCTTTCTCTTCTCCACCCACTGCGAGTCTTCCTCAGAACTCAAAGCATTATATTGCCATTAGCATATTGTTCAGCCATCTCGGTTCTCCTCCATGTCCCTCTAAATTTCCTTCTAGTAGTTCAATTCAAGATGGGTATTGCAGGGGTGGCCATAGCAATGGTTTGGACTAACCTCAATCTCTTCCTCTTCCTTTGTTCCTTCGTTTACTTCTCTGATGTATGTAAGGACTCATGGGTACCTCTAAGCATGGACTGCCTCAGGGGATGGTCTTCTCTGCTTGCACTTGCCGTTCCAACCTGCGTTTCCGTTTGCCTTGAATGGTGGTGGTACGAGTTCATGATAATGCTCTGTGGACTTCTTGTCAATCCCAAAGCCACCATTGCTTCCATGGGAATCCTTATCCAAACAACCTCTTTAGTCTATGTCTTCCCCTCTTCTCTAAGCCTTGGTGTTTCCACAAGAGTTGGGAATGAGTTAGGCGCAAACCGCCCTGGAAAAGCCCGCATTTCCATGATTGTCTCCCTCTTTTGTGCTTTCGCTGTAGGCCTCGCAGCCATGCTCTTTACCACTTTAATGAGGCACCAATGGGGCCTATTCTTCACCAGCGACGCTCAAATTCTAAAGCTCACAGCAATTGCATTGCCCATTGCTGGTCTATGTGAGCTCGGAAACTGCCCACAGACCACTGGTTGTGGAGTTCTAAGAGGCAGCGCAAGACCAGCCATTGGAGCAAACATCAATTTGGGTTCATTTTACTTGGTGGGTATGCCAGTCGCAATCCTCCTCGGCTTCGTGGCGAAAATGGGATTTGCGGGGCTCTGGCTCGGGTTGCTTGCAGCCCAAGCCTCGTGCGCAGGGCTCATGCTATTGGTTCTCTGCAGAACGGATTGGGAGGCTGAAGCAAAAAGAGCAAAAGAGCTAACCAAAACTACTACAACTACTTCTTCTGCTGCTGCTGCTGCTAATTCTACATTACCCACATTCACAAAAACAGAGTCAAACAAGAATGCTTGTCTTAAAGAGATTGTGATAACTGATTCAGCCTCGATTGAAACAGAACCACTCATCATACCCACTACCCAACAACAAACTGTGAATTGATCAACCATATTTTCATTTCCCCCTTCCCCACAATCTCTTTGGTAGGAGTTGAAATGAGAGTCTTATTTTATTGGATTGTACTGTAGAATAATTTTTTTTTCTTCACTTCTGCCACTACGATTATCTTTTCTATTTTTTCCAGGTTGTGGTATTGATAATTAATAACATTTCAGAAAAGAAAAGGCGGAGTGCTCCTTTAATTACTTGTTCTGGGTGAGGGAGACGAGAGAGACAGCTGGTGGTTGTTTTTGAGTCGTTGGAAAAATAAAAAATCTCTTTCCTTACTCTAATTGGCAAATTCTTCACTGCCCAAAAAGGGGAAATTAACCTATAATAATAATACCACCCTGATCTTTTGGCCAAAAAAATCTAATCCCTGTTTCTTAACTCTTTTTTTAATGTTTTTTCCTTGACCATGCTATTCTTCTTTGGTATATACTATATAGCACTAAGCATCTACATAATTTTATTTTATATTTTTTTATATATATATTTGAATGTATTATTATATTTAGATATAACAATCGTTGAATGTATATTTATTTTTTTTAGCTGTTGAATTAAATAGGAGTAATTATTTAATCTAATGGTTTTAAAGAATATAATATATAATAATTTATATGCAACTTAGCAATCAACTCTAAACAAGAAAAAGAAAAAAAGAGTGCTTCATAACTTTTTTGTTTCTTGTTCTTCTTTGACTTGTGTCCTCTGTTTCGTTCTTAATTTCTTCCCCTAACGCATGTTGAGAATTGAGATGGTTAATTAACATGAATTGGTAAACATTTAGGAGAAATATAATTAATTAATTACATATATCTAGAACATATCAATCTTTAATTTTGAGTGAACATATTAATTAATTATGTATTGATTAAACTACTCTTTAATTGTTTAAACATTTTAAATTCAGGTTGTATAATAATACTAACTACTTCAACCAAAATCTTCCCCTATTGCTACACATTAATAATTAAATGATATCTTCTTAAGAAATGCTATGTTTTTTTATTGTAAACATTAATGCTCATTGCACATATATAGCATATTATTACTAGTGGTGGAGGAGTAATGAGATTGGCAAATGACAATGAAATGGGAGAAAAGATATGTTTTCTTATAATGCCCTTTTCCATAGTGTCTGTCTGTACGATAAATGAATCAAAAAAAAAAGAGAGAGAGAGAGAGGTTGAAGAAATTAATATGCAGAGACAGACAAAGGCACAGGCAAAGAGAGAGGGAGGGAGGTATCTCTGCCCAGAGAAAGAAGCAAAAGAATGATAATAATAATTGGTAGTAGAGAAGTATCTACTGAAGAGGGGTTTTGGATGGGGTCATAAGGGGGGCCTGTTTCAAACTGCAGAAACAAAATCCACCCATTATTGCCTCTGTCTACTTCTCAGTTGACAGCAAAAATTTGGAGCACTTCCCCCCACCCATCTCTATAGTATAAACACTATTCTATTCTATTCTCTTATCAACAAAATGAAAACTTTCTATTCTTTCTCTGTGTACAACACTAGCAATAGAAGATGATATGGTACAGACTACAGACTACAGACTACAGTGGCCCATCTCATTTGCAGTTTTCAGTGGTACACTCAAGGCCAACTTTTGTCGTCTTCTCCTTCTTTTCTTCTCTACCTAGAAGTGCTTTAAACCACTTCTCATCCACCTTATCTTCTATTCTTCCAATTCTATAAAATTATATCTACATTTCTATCTATCTATCCTAGTATTACTCCATACTCATGCACTTTGCCAACCGATGCTCTTTTATATATAATATTTCCTACATTTCATAGTGGGTATCAACATTTTTAAAAACAAATTAACACACATTTTGTGGATATGCAGCCCTAATATATGGTTTTTTTAATAAATAAAAAATCAGAACCTGGGCATTTTAATTTGGACTCTATCTCTAACATTTTGTGTGTGAGAATCTCTATATTTTAGATTATTCTGAGCATAATTAATGTAATTCCAATTCATTCCACATATTCCTTAGATCAAAACCATGCAAAAATGGTATAATTGTTGGAATGATGTAGTTATATTTGGCAATCACCATAATCATTTCATTATGCACTATCCTATAAGATATAACAACTTGCATGCATTCATGCTACTATATATATAAAATTGTAATACGCTTTAGAATAATTAAAGTGAAACGATATTATCCCTTAATTTAAAGGAATATATAAAGGAAAAAGGGGTACATAATTTCCACTTATACAGTTTTGTGTAAGGTGGGAATGACTATTGATTGTGTTCGAGGCCATTGCCATTTGCCATCATAGAATTACATAAGTGAAAGCTGTCTCTATGCCCACCATATTCCGTATCACTGCTTTTATTACAAAATGTGAATCATACATGCATGGTTGGTACTTGGTAGGTGGAATAATGGGTATCAATAAATTTCCTTCAATTCCACTTAATATTATCTCAGTGTTTTTAAATATATTCTGATTTTTCTTTCTTCCAAATCGTAGGATAGGACAATATATAATATGTTGAGAATGTTGGGGACGATGACAAACACACAAACATTACCCTAACAAGATACCCTTGTTGGAATTTGAGACGTAGGAAAAAGAAAGTGTTGGTTAGTGTACGTGCACATTGGTACTGATCATGTACCTCACCACCCACCATGGGATAAATGAGCCTGTCCCTCACATATAGGACATCTACCCTACCCACCTCCCCAGTTTAACCTTTCTACTATTAGGCTCATCTGCCCTTGTGCTCGATTGTAACCCTAATATAATATCAGTCGTTTTAGCTCATGGATTGCCAACTCTTATATATTAAGAATCTAATACCTTTTAACCAGGTGGCATGGATAAGAAAAGACATTATATTGTTTGATTCCATGACCAACCGTTGAAAGAATGACACGTGTACATGCATCTTAGATTACTTTTCCCTCATCTCTTATAGCATAATAGTCCACCAATAGCATCATTTATATGCCATGCCACTTTTCGCATATATATATATAAAGGTATGTAAAAGTGAGAGGAGGTGAGGCCGCCCCATTTGGCCAAACCATAATAATGCTATATGCTATAAAATAAACCAAAAGAAATCAGCCATAAAGTGGAAACATAAACAAAGATTAAAGAATCGGTTGAACATATATGTTTGATGTAAATGTGTTCAAAGACTGAGCCAGAGAATTGCCTCAATCTGGCAATTGGTATATATGCCCCCTTTTCCCTCTAAATGTCTTGTCACACGCCCATCCATTTCTCCAATATCATTCTTTTCACAGTGAATGAAAGGATCGAGGAGCCATGCATGCTTATGCTTTTACCATAAGTATTCAAGTTTGGATTATTATTCTCCAATGCCCAAAGTTTCCTTTCATTTTCTAAAGATATTTCTAACAATGTGTGAGTTGGCCCCCACCTTCTCCTTCAATAAAGCTAGCTTGTCCTACATTTATGCCAATGCCTGCCAAAGCTCCCTTCATATATATATGGTCTAAGATTCGTGTCTGGCAATGCATATATTGTACGGTTCCTTTCCTTCTTGTCTTCCATTAATATCGTGCACCCCATACATATAGGATCTTAATTACTAGCCAGCCAGTTGCCTACAACTGAAGCACAAATTTCGTTTTTTAATGCATTCATTATCCAAATTTAAGGCATAGGATCATCCATTGTGCTTACCTGGAGATATTGAACTCATACTTGCTTCTCCTCTTCACTTCTGATCCTTTTCATTCTGATTCACCTGAACAGAACGTATGGAGAGAGTTGTAGAGAAGTGGAAGCAGTGGCGAATCTTCAACAAAATTAGTAGGGGGCGAAACCTAACTTAATTTATAGTCCGCATAATTCTTAAAACAAATAAAATTATATAAAAAAATATTTTGTAACATAATTAACAATTATTGATGACCATAAAAGTATCTAATTTGTTTGAGTCATTATAAGGAAAGGAAACAAAATATTATATCAATTTTGAATTAAGTAAAATATCCCTGTTTTATTTTATGTTGAGTTGTTTTACTTTAACAAGTCATATGAGATTTTTGTTAAATTTTTTTTGGTTTATTATCGTTAGTATAATAGAGTTGAAAGATTTTGTAGGTATATAAATTTTGTTTATAATAGAGTGAAGAGATAGGTGTTGAAGTAGCAGAAATAAACAACAATAACAATATATCAAAATATAAAAAGAGAAGAACTTTCAACGAAAAGTTGCCCAGAATAATGAATTAAAAAATTTCAAATCTCATATTCAATCTCAATAATGAAATTAAAATTTGTGAGTGAATGAGATATCGTAAAAAATGTAGTTAATGAAAAGTAGAAGGTAAGCAGAAATTTGACTCTTAAAACCAAATAGGAAATAAGAATTTTTGTAAGATAATAAGATTCATACATAGAAGAGATAATTGACACTATACAAGTTGATGATAACTAAGGGGATAAAATAATATGCACCTATATATATGTGATACATTTATAAAATTAAGTAATATATTTGTAAAATGAGTAATGTATTTGTAAATAGAGGGGGGTAATATAAAATTTTTCAAGGGAACAAATCATTTTTAAAAAAAAATTAATTACATAACAAAAAATTTTTAGAAGGTAAATATTTTTTTTTGGGGGGCAAATGTTTTTTCAAGAACTTATTTACATAAGAAAAAAAAAACTTGGGGGGGCAACTGCCCCCCTATGTCTCAATGAAGCTCCGCCACTGAGTGGAAGCTTTCTGGCTCACGACTTACTATATTTTCATATGTGCAGTAATGGAGCTGCACAGACATATATATAAGTCTAAGTGCAGGGGTCCCACAAATTGTATTTACACTCATAGAATGACTTACCCATCATAGTCAACCCATTTAAATATATGTGAAGTACACAATATAAATTCCATAATAATATATATATATTTGACACATGCACAAAACGTTGATCTGGATTTTATGAAATACATGCATTTATGTAAGTTCACAAGAATATATTAAATATTCCAACAACAACAACTTGAGGCTATTATATATAGATTAATTTTACCTTGTATAAGATTTGTCATGTAAAATTCACACCATGAGTTTAGTGACATTTTTTTTTTTTGTCATTGCTCTTATAAAATAATAAAAGAAAATTCACAAATACCAATAATTGTGACCACTACATTTCTTCTTACTCTATATTATACATATCTGATCATCTTATTAAGTGTTTATCATGGAGGCTATGTATTATATATGGTTTATCTAGCCAAGCATAGCCCATTGACAATTTATTATGAGTTTGTAATTGAAAGTGTAGTGTTTAGAGCAAACAAGAGGGAGAGAAGTAGTTGGAAAATATCTGATATATTCATACATAGAACTAGCTACTACAACAGAGACATATATATAGACATGACATAGGTGGCAAAACACATTCAAACTAGCTTATAGCATAAGACATGCACAGTAACACAACTTAACAAGTATAAATTGGAACATCAGCATAATTACATAAACAGTAACAAATCTGACACATCACCAACAAAAAGGGAACTTTTATGTAATGGAACGAAATGGCTAGCATTACATTGTTGACACGTCCAGAGAATCAGAGATAACACTAGTAAATGGATAGTTAGATATATGTGAATTGTATAAATACAAATATATAGAATAATTGATTAGCTGCACATCCACTATGGATTTGAGATATATAGTGTTGGGAGGCACTATCTAATTGGCAGAAGAAAGTACTGGAAAAGGTATAAAATGACAATATATATAGGTTGTGTAGTAAATGAAAGAGTGGGTATGACCAGGCTAGTATGCCGTGCTGACCAGAAGAAGCTCTAAAATGAATTATAGAAATTAAGAAAGCACAAGAGAAGAGAGTCGAATAGGTTATGTACAAGTAGTATTCAACTTTCAGAAGATGCCAATTGTGTGGTATGTGCATAGTCATCAGTAGCAACTAGCTAGCTAGGAAGCGGTGCCGTAATGGGTTTCCAAAAGGGGTCCCTTTGTTGTTGCATGGTTGCAGTGGCGTTGGACCATTTCCTTTCTTTCCCTTCTCTGCTCACATCCATTCAAGGGCTGACACATAGGAAAGCTATAGTAGAATGTAACTTTGAGGGGAACACAATGTAAGCATAATTGATACCTTGTAATAAATTTATAATACCGTTTATAAAATAAGTTTATGAACATACCTATCTTTGACATGATTACTAATTTAGGAATTTAGATAGGCAAACTTTTCCTCTCCAACTCCAGATAAAATGGTGACCATCAATGAAGTTAAAGATTAGAGACTAATTATCTCCCTTATATTAGGTTAGGAGTGGAGAGGGAACCTAATCTTTTATAAAAATAAAATAACCTTAATGAATCTATAGGATTGGGCCTACACTAAGCCGCAAATCACATTAATATCACCAAGTATGTAAAAGCCCAATAACAATAGTGATTACAATATAGACTTTAACTATCTCCCAAGCGATCTATAATTAGCCAATTTTATAAAAACATAAAACCTTCAATTAATGGCAGCCCACAACAGAAAAATTCCAACACACAATTGTCATTTGTAGGGCATGAGGGTGTGACCTTTAGCCTTTAGGGCTATTTGGTTTGAAATTTAAGGCTACCTCTTGTCTCTTATACAACAAGGATGGTTTTCTCTTTCTTTTCTCACTTCTCTTAAAATGAGAACTGACCCTCCATTTTGGCATGTCTCAAGAAGAATTTCCACTACAACAACAACAACAAAAAATATTGGTTGTTATTGGTTTTGGCCCACTTTGTTTAAATGGCTTGATTCACAAAGTCAAAATTTAAAGCCTTGATAGGAACCGATCATGACATAGCTAGGATGAGGCACTAACAGGGGTGCACTGGACTTCAAAGAAAGAAAAGGGCATGTTATAGTTTAATTAATTGGAAAAGGATAAGTAGATAGAGTACAAAGATTTTATGCAAAACACGTGGCTATTAGAGCTAGAAGCCTAGAAACATTAAGAAGGGGGGCTAAGTTTTAAAACGTGCATGATTGAAAGTATCTTTTATTTAATTGAAGTGAAGTAAAGGAAAGAGAAGATGCCATGCCTCCACTGCCTCCCAAACATATATAGTGGTGGAAGGTTTGACATTTTCTTCGTTTAGTTTTGTCTTGTAAATGGCATTTGACCAATTTCCATTCGTTTTTGTGGTTTGACTATCTGGTCACCTTTTGAAGCAAGAACATAATTCATATACTTTGAAAGTTTGAGAAAGAAAAAGAGGTCCAAGAAGCCCTTAACACCAATCAATATAATGCAAAGATACTAAAACTAATTCATCCAAAAGCACAAAAACAAAAACAGATACTAAATCTTTCTTTTTTGTGAGTGGAACTTCCATGACTCATTCTGCTCTATGAATATGATGATGACCCTCAGAGCTTGAGAGTCAAACGGGTAATTAAAGCTTGTATGTTCAAAAACGCTAACCACAACAGTGACAGAACGCACAATAATTACTAAGGAGAAGGATGGTTTTTGGGGGTCCTCTTGTTAGAGCACCATACCATCGCCTAGCAATTTGTGTTACGGAAGCATGCACCACTGCACCCAATATTCAAGTTTGAATGGTAAAAGCCAATAGCATATATATCAAAGTTATCCAATTGAGGCTTCAAATAACAACTGAGAAATGGAACAACTAATAATCTTTATGTGACTTTCAAGTACTGCATTTTGACTTGGATGATCTGAAGATCATAGCTAACTTAGCAGCTGGTTCATGCAATTCTGCATCAGTGTTGGTAATGAGTAATACGGAAGCTAGCATGCACGCGCCTAAACCTAAGGCTAAGGTCATCAGTACCATCATCATCATCAACTGCGTATCAAATACATATAGTTCAACTTGTGTCTTAGAAGCCAAGACTAAGCTTCCCAACCATTAATAATTCAGTAGAGTAACACAACAACTAACTACAAACCCTTAAAGCCAGCAAATAATTTTAAAAATTTCATAACGGATCGAAACAGTTACAGGAGAATATCCATTTTATATTGCGACTTGTTCAATTTCAGATATCCAACATACTCAAACATGGGCTACGCGTTCTCCAAAAAAGTAACGGCCCAACTCGCCTGCAACTCTCATCTGCTCCTATATATTAGAGTGATATTTAAGAAGGATAATTATATTCTTATTCTTTTTCTCATTTCTGATTAATTTCAGAGTGTGATTAAATTGAAATATTATCCTCATTCTTATTGCCTCTATTGTCACTTATTCCAAATACAGCAGCATGAATGAATAGCCAAATTAATTAGGAGCAACTTCTGTTTTCTTGGTAGTTTAGGGATGTTCTCCAAAGATTAATGTGTACATGTAAAGCCTTCTCTTCTTTTGGGGGGAAATAAAAGACTATAAGCGTATTAGTTGATAGAACTTTTTATCTGAACTTTTGTGGTTTCTGAATCTAGATCCGGATCTTCTATATCTGTATCTCTGTTGTATTTTACAGAAGAAATAAAGAAAGGGGCCAGTCGGAACCTGTTTGTTTGGACCTTTTCGGAGTGGAAGGGGCGAGGATGTTTGGGCTAGGTGGTCAATTGTATGATTGGGCTCACTGCAGAAATCAGTATGGACTAGTGATGAGCACTGGAAGGCCTTACAATGCAAAATGTTGGCCTTTCCAACCCGAAAACAAAAAATCACTTTTCATTCAACTTTTGCTAAAGTAATTACTGATACAGATTTTGTTTATATACTATTTTATTATTATTTATAATTTATAATTATTTTATAATATATTAATAATTAATATTAAAATATAAAAATAATATAAAAAGATTATATATCAATATCATTATTTAAAAAAAAATAAAAGATTGGTAATATGAGAACTATTAGTTATTTATAATTTACATAATTTCATATTTATTATTTTGTTATTATTTATCATATATTATTATTATTATTTTATATTAAATTATTTAATAATAAAAATATAAAAATAAAATGTTAATACATAAATAATATAGTTATTTTAAAAATAATTTTGATTTCTTTTTTTTATATAAAAAATTTTGATTTTTGTTTTTATTATTATAAAAAAATAATGATATTCATATATAATCTTTTCTAACATATTTTTTATATCTCATTTTTAATTATTAATATATTATAAAATAATAATAATAATAATAAATATAAATGATAAATAATAAAATAAATAAAATAATAAAATATAAATATCTGGTTAAAATTAGGATATGGTCATTTCTTTAAAAAGACATGATCAAATGTTTTAACACGTAAGCCGTGTATTTTTATACGAATTACTTCATTTAAAAAAAATAAAATACAGCTGTTTGTTTTTTGAAAGAAAGGCTCAAATTTAACAGTCCTGATGAGACCGGATCAGTATACCTTTTCCAACTCAGATGGCCACGTGTTCGTGTAACTTAAAAAAATGGGTCACGTTCCTTAGATCCGAACTCCATACTCGAGCCCGACCCACCAACACCGCCTTTTCTTTTGCCCACTCCGGGCCAGCCACTGCCGCGGTATATTGTCAAACCCAAAACTCGGCAGCCACCTGCCACCCTGCCCAAGATCTCTGCCAGTTTCTATCTCCCCTCTTCCTGTTATCTCTCTCCAAGATACTTAAGTCTTAACTAGCGATTTCATTCGTTTCAATTCCTGTCTTAGACAAACAATCTTTATACTGAACTTGTACTCAATTCAATTGAAGTCTCGGATTTTCGCTTCGAATTTGTTATTTTCTAGGGTTTTCCATTTGATTTCCTTTTGGATATTTGTCTGATTATTATTAATTTCATTATATCCCAGTTGCGTGTTTCTGTAGCAGAAATGTTTTCTATGTAATTTGATTTGGTCATGTAGAGAGTTATTAGTTACTACTGTAACTGTTTTGGGGCAATTAATGGCGTCTTTCCGACGGACTTTGTCGCCGGTTTATCACGATCGGCATTACCAAAACGGTGTTGGTGTATTTTCAGTTTCTTCTCCTTCTCACAAGCTTGCCTCCAATGCCAAGTACTCGTCGCCGTTGCCGGCATTGGTTGCGCATGCAAGCGGATTGCGAAGGTTTTTTGCCGGGGTTTTTGTACGGCGGTATGCTCGAAAAGGGCAATGGAGAAGAGCGCTTTTTAGGTGTTTGCTCTGTTTCTTCGTAGGTTTCTTGTTGGGTATGTTTCCTTTTGATCACGTTGTGGACGACATTCGACGTCAGGATATCTCGTTTGAGATCAAGTCGGTTCTCGCGAATGCACAATTGGTCCCTGAGAATCTAGCTTTGAAGCAGAAAGAGGGGTTGATCGGTCCAGTGAGTTTGAGTGGCGATAAGCAGAGTATAGTCAATGAGAGTTTCGATTTTGTGCCAAGGAAGCAGTTGATTGTGGTGACTCCCACATATAACCGGGCGCCTCAGTCCTACTTCCTGAACAGATTGAGTCAGGTGCTCCAACTCGTACCTCCGCCGATTTTGTGGATTGTGGTGGAAATGAACTCAGCTTCCTTGGAGACTGCTGAGATACTGAGGAAAACGAGTGTGATGTATAGGCACTTGGTCTGCACTAAGAACTCCACAAATGTGAAGGACAGAGGGGTTCACCAAAGGAATACGGCGTTGGAGCACATAGAGCACCATAGACTTGATGGGATTATCTATTTCGCAGACGATGACAATATATATTCTCTCCAGTTGTTTGAGACCCTGAGAGACATAAGGTACTTCAACCATGGTCCCGTCACTTTTCCTTTATATTTCTTATTTGAATTTCATATTACCAAGGTTGTATCTTATTCAAAGTTAGCATGTTTTGGAGGTGTTATTGTGGCAGTATATGGCTAAATTTGTGACTTAGTGTGTTGACTCTTGTTTTTCTAAATTTACCTCTGTAGCCAAGCAGTCGACACCTGCTTTTTGGTTGCATTGGCTAGTGGGTTTTTACTTCGTGTTACATATAAGATTTCAAAATTGGAAATTGGAGTTCGTTTTTCTTAATACGAGGTATTATAAGTCTGGTCCCTCACGTTTTCCTTCAAATTTCTTCTGTGAATTTTACTTCGGGATGTTTGTTATGATTCACATTAGGCATGTTTTATTATCATAACTCGGATTTATATGACTAAATTTGTGTTCTTAGTTTTTGGCTATTTGGTATTTAAAATTGTCTGGTAATTAAGCTGCTGGCACCTACCCTTGTACCCCTGGCTGCATGGTTTGTTCACTGCAATTTCCTGTATTATTAAAATATTATTATAGGAAGTTTTCTACTATTTTCCTTGATATACTTGTCTGGGTAAATAAGCTGCTGGCACTTACCCCTGTACAACTGTTTGATTCTTTTCTTCATCTTCCTGTATCTTCTTTGTTGTTGAGTTTTTTTTAATAGAATAGAAAGATCAAACAAGAATGAAATACTATTTGGTTTATGGTTTCTTGAAGGCATGAGCTATCTATTTGTTAAATGACCTTCCATTAGTATTCTGAAAGCATGTATTCTGTAGTTCCAGTGTCTACTTGTATTAAAAGAGGATATAAATTTTATTTGTGTATCTTATTGGTTTTTTTGTTTTTAAAAAAAAGATTTTCCTTTTTGTCATTAAGGCTTGCCCCCAAATTTTATAAACTAAAGCATCCTCTGAATAAATATGATTGAATTTAATTGTTGACAACTTTTTATTGGGAAATAGAGAATTAGATCTGATGCGAGTTTTCTAGGTAAACATCTATTTCATGATTACCTATGAAGCCTATAGTCATCATGAATGCAGGGGTAACTGCACTACCTTGTCGGCCGTTCTGTAAATCAATGAACTTATATGTGTTTAACTTCTGTCTTAATGAAATATATCCTCTTAACTGCACACATATTATATTCTAACGTATACTGTTTTTATAGCCGCTTTGGCACTTGGCCTGTTGCGATGCTTGCGCAAAGCAAAAACAAGGCCATCATGGAGGGTCCAGTATGCAATGCAAGTCACGTGATTGGGTGGCATACCAATGAGAAAAGTAAAAGACTACGTAGGTTTCATGTTGATATGTCCGGATTTGCTTTTAACAGCACAATTTTGTGGGATCCTAAGAGATGGCGACACCCTTCTTCAAATCCTATTCGACAATTAGACACAGTGAAGGAGGGTTTTCAAGTACGCCTCCCATCTTTACTCTAGGCAACCGAATGAATCAGTTCAGATGTCCTTTTACTATATCATATTACAATTTCTGCTCTGTGTTATCTGCAATTCTTATCATCTGTGAACTGAAATATCTTTTGGTTCCGCAGGAGACAACCTTTATAGAACAATTGTTGGAAGATGAGAGTCAAATGGAAGCTTCGCCTCCTGGCTGTTCTAAAATAATGAATTGGCATCTCCATTTGGATGCTCATAATATAGCTTATCCTAAGGATTGGCTACTTCAGAAAAATCTAGATGCTGTCATCGCCATCAAGTAATCCCTCTGCTATTCTATTGTGAGCATGTGAAAGGTATGATCTAATTGTTTTTGTAATATAGCATATTGAAACTTTTGTCATTAGTTAGCAACTTGTGGAACTTTGTCCTTTTCAGGCTGTCACATTTATGAAAGCATCTCTTCATTTTATTCTTCTTTGGGCAGTGCTGTGACTTGAAACTTATTTACTTCCAGAAAATGTCTAAACCTTATGGGAAACTAAGATACCATTGCTTTTAATCATGACAGTTTGCCCGTAAATATTGGTTCATCACTGAATAGATGGGTTCTTCAATTTGCCACCATTGGCGCTATGCATCATGTCGCTGCCGGTATTCTCTCCGCAAAATTCTTTTGCAGAAGCAAATTTTGTTGTTGTCAAGCATGTTGCTTCATTTCTTTGTTGGTTAGAGAAAAAAGAATCCCCGCCAAGAGAGTACGGGGAGAGTTATTCAAATTGCTTAATTTTCAAGGTGATATACAGCTATATTTTTTATGGCGCTGCTGGAGGCTAATTTGGTGTCGATCAATAGTGTTTCTGATCCAGCGCTTGTTCTCAAATGTAGTTGTTCATTCTACCTACTCTTTTTAATTCTTTTGGCGTACAAGTGATTTGACATTTTTGCATATTAATCATTGTCTGCTATAATATGCAAAGATTAATTATTGTGTCACAACTTTTTGCCTTGTTTAAAAGTGATCAATGAGAACGTATAAGAGTGGAGTGTTCTTTTGTGTTTTTGGTGTAAAATGGAAACTCTTAAAATTCTCCTTGATCAATGGCAATGAAGCAGTAGAGTTGTGTGTTGTTTTGGACCCAGATCCAGTGCAGTGATTGGACCGTCCAGTCACTGTACTGCCCTTGGATGTGGGCAGAGTGCCCCTGCCCACATCCACCCCTTAAAAGTTGTCTAAATTCTGTTTTTAGGTTTAGTGTAAATTCTGTATTTTAAAAGTTGTCTAAAACTGAATATATAGTAGTGCATTTGAAGATTCTGATGATAGACAGTTATTGGACGAGTCAGAACGGAAAATACCCAACAAAAAACAAAGCCCGGAATCTTAGTCGGTAATGCTTCTTATTTAAACCGCACTGGTGTTGGTCACCTGAGTGATCAAAGAATTCTGAATTCTCTTCCAATGTCATTACGATTTATTTCATAGTCTCGGCAAAAGAACTTGGTACTGGTGCAACTCATCTCGACTATTTTGGTAAAATCACTCCCTGGGTGTTACTTTATGACTAGAAAAAATATTATATACAAGTCACTTCTGTGTTGTGTATCATTTTATTTAAATTTTATCAAATGAATTATTTAAGTGACTCAACATATAATTTTTAAAAATATAATTATCAAAAAAATAATAAAATTTGATGTTGAACTTATATTTTAAGTAATGAATGAATGAATTAATTCATTCATTCATTTAACTTGATTTGAATAAAATGATATACCACATCATTTACATAACTATTATTTTTTCATAAGAAATTTTTATGACTAGTGGTTATCGTAACTACTATAAGAACTCCAATCAACTAATCAGATTAACAGTTTCTTAAATGCGTCGTCCACTCTTAAGTATCTTAAGTCGTAAAACTTTGCTTGGTTAAGACCAAGTACAAGCACATTACATCAATGCAGCAACCTGGACTCTCATGTCTATACTTATTTCTCTTCGAATTTTTTTTAGAAGCTCAACCTATTGCCTTTTTGTTTCAAATCCTCCTTTGCTTCTAGCTTAGTTGAGATGTGAAGTTGAACACACAATGCTGCTAGATATCACTACCTTGATATCAAGAAGGCTTCGATTTCATATTATGTTTATTTTGCTGAATTATTTCCCAAGGCCGGAAAGGGAAATATATAATCTTAGTTAGATCCCAGAAAGTAGCCTTTGGAGACTTAAATTGCATTTTAGCAGTATCAGCTTTATGTGAGAAAATGAGAAAACTAAACCACAATAAATGAGAATAGCTCTTCCTTGCCCTGGATAGGCAGGAATATAGCATAAAAAATTGATTAATAAATATTACACAAAAAATGCATAAAATGAAAAAAAAAAAAAAAAACTATGATACATTCCCTGGAGCAGGCTGGCCAGGCTTCCTGGAGCAACGGAATGGGGTTCCGTTTATGGCAACTTTTCAAATAATGGGGCGCGATACCCCTGGATTGACAGGGTCATCTGAACTCTATAAAGCAGTCTAGTCCAAGTGATCAGCCACTATATAAACTGTCCATATGCATCATCTCCTTGGATGGCTGGAACCCCTGGAAAAGTGACCAATCTCCTCAATGATATATTCAGCTGGGCGCTAAATTCCCGTCAGTCTCTTAACTATTGTGTCAGAGTTGCTCCATGAACTGAAGAACTTGTGTCAGAAGGGTGCAACGAAGTTGACACATGTTGCCGCATATGAGCTTCAGTTGCGAGGCCAAGAACAGCTAATGTTGATCTGTACATGTGAACATGCAGCTGAGTTATTTGCAAGAATTTTTTAGCCCCAACTTCTTTGACAAGATGCAAATGAGAATCTAAAACTCTAGAACATATCAGTTTTAGGAACATAGTAGAAATCAAATCAGATGAAATCTCATCATCTGACCCTTGATATTTTTAGTATACATATTTTACTACTACTGAGACCTGGAAGCCAAATCATGCGTTCAGGAACAACATGAAAAATAAAAAGGATATTGGATTGTTTCCCAAAATTTTAGGTTTGTCATAGTAACTATACAGAACCATTTTTATTCCTTAGAAATATATCTTGAAGAGCTTACCTAGGTAGTGAAGATTTTACAGTTGGTTGGTTGGCGTAAGAAGCAAGGGGACCTCTGAGGTTAGCATGTTTATTGAGAGCACTTTCCAGTTGTTGAGGTGGCAACTGCAAGGAGCATGTACACATTATAATTTAAGGGTAACAAAATAACTTATGTAAGTTGACAATGCAATACGCCAATACCTGCAATAATACATGAAAAGAATGTGGCTGAGTCTGATATACACATTTTAAGAAACCAACCCAAAGTTTTGGCATACGCCAAACCTGCACTCAGTATAAAAGAAATACACTAACTGTCCGAAGTCTTATTGACCAAAAGTATTAAGGAATCATGGTTAAATATTCTGATATAAAATTAGAATAATCTCAACTCTAGATTGAACAAACATACCTGTTTAGTCACAAGTTTAGAGAGTATCTCCATAACAAAGTCAACCTATAAAATTAAGCAATGATATTACTTTTATAAGTTGATGTTTTCTCCATGTCATCCATGGTATGATACATGACTTCCAAAACACTTAAAACAGACAAACTCGTGTATAACAATTAGAGTATATACAATTGCGCGTGTTAAATTATTTTCCATGCCATTGAAAAATTTAAGGAGAGGTGGAAAACTAGTTCAACAAACATGTTTCTGTCACAATAGACCAAGAAGTAAAACAAAATCCACCTGATATTGTAATTCTGAGAGAAGGGCAGGGGCAGGGGAATCCGATCAAGTTTGAAACTACCAAATAATAATTTTTTGAATATATGTTCAACAAAAGTGCCAAGTTAGGTTACCTATGAGATTAAAAGTCAGCGTTTCAGTTCAGGAACAAGACTGTATGAATGTAATAATGACTCAATGATAACTTTTTAATACTCTTGGTATTTCCCACCCTTCAACTTTTTCTTCTGTCAACTGAAATATGTATGGAGTGACATAGTAAATCCCAGTTTAGGCTTTGTATGAAAACAAGGCAGCTTAATTTTACCTTACTGAAAAAAAAAGGTAACCTGGGTATAGACATAAAGTATTACTTGGTCCTACAGTATTGAATCAATTCCTAAGTTAATATGTTAAAGTCTCACATTGGACTTATTTGTCGAACACATTTTGGGCAATGAGAATCCAGACACAAGGCCTACATGTAGAACTCCATATATTCATAGTGCAATGAGGAAACCAGAAACCCGCCAAGAAATTTTGCTTTCACCCCTTTTTCTGGGGAGAAAGCTTAACATAACATGCTGGTGTAACATCTGAACATGTTTTTGTTATGTAAAATTACATGCAAAATTCTAATATATTAATCATGATGCGATGCGGAACAGGAAAGGGAATCAAGGAGCAATATCCAAAAACACTCAGTTCATTGATTTATTCCAATGATAAGGCTCATCCCTAAGATATAAAATAAGCCTTAGGCAGGAGATTCAAACCACCCTAATTCTATTAGGACAAACAACCCAAACTTAAGACTCCATATGTCTTAATTAAAAAAAGTATCCAACTAGGAATATGAAATACTGATAATTCCCAAATAACTCATAATTAAACCCTAAATCCCAATGCATTAAGAATTATTATAATTAACATAATTATCATCTCCCCATTTTACAATATGATTACTACTGAAGACACTGCAAGTTCTAACATATATGTCAAAATAAATGCAGGAAAAGAGGCTGCAAAAGCTTCAATCTAGAGATGCGACATAACTTCATGAATGCTAAGGGCACCTCTTAGATATTTTGTTTGGTATCAGTGTTCCATTTTCTACCTCAGTTTTCTTAATTACCCACAAAATTCTTCATACATGAATAATCCTGAAAATATAAGGATTAAAAAAAATACATATTGGTTGAACCAGTTTCTCCAAAAATAGAAAAGGCAGAAAGTTAAACCAATATCTTGACACTTGTAACTCAAGAAATGCATATGCATAAGCAGCAATAAAAAGATTGAATAAAAAATTTACCAGTGGAGGAAAAGCATCAATTGCCTGAATAACTGTTCTCATGAAAAGTAGAGGCAAAGGAGTTTGATCAACCTGAAAATTGTAACAATAAGATACCCACAAAAGAATTGAAGAATATCCTTGTATTATTGTTGAATAGATTAAATCTACCTACCATCTGGTTCAATGCCTTTGCTAGAACCTGTTGTGTGAACACTGTACGTTGCTCGAAACAAGCTGAGCAAGCATCTGTTATCTGATGATACACAACAACAGTTCAGAATTCACCACTTATACTTTTTAAGATTTATGAATGATTATTACAATATGACTTGTGCAACTGACTTGAATGGATAGGATCATGGGATCAAATCAGACTACGGTATTGGTTAGGAATTTCAATAATGCTAAACAAGAATTATAGTTGTTGCATAGTTTAATTCTTAAGAATGACCCAGCCAGAGCCGCATTCTAGATGGCAGAATATAGTACAGACAGATAATCACAATCAGGCTAGTGCTTTAATGCAAAACGAGAACAAGGACTAAAATATTCTAAACAAATCTATCATAACAAGTAGGGTAAAATACATTTTAGCCCCCTTAAATATAACTACATCTTTGGTACATGTATTTTAAACCATACAAACCACGTCTTAACTTTAAAAACCATACATTTTACCCCCTTATTTCAAGTAACATGTTCAATGTTTATGAAAATTAAAAGGGCGTGATTTGTAGGGTTTTGAAATTCATGTACCAAAGTTGTAATTAGGGTATACTTTACGGGTGTAAAATGTATTTTGCCCTAACAAGTAGGGGGCAGCTAAAGAGACGCCATCTTTCTTTGTTAGGGTAATAATACATATCTAAAAACATACTAAATCTTTTACTAAAAAATGAACAACATTAGAAAAGTCAACATATAGGCTACGCATCAGGAAAGGCAGCCATCTGTAAACAGCAAGAGACAAGAGTTTCACTCATTGGGTTTTGTTAGGAACCAGCAGCTTGAATTATACTAGATAAGAGGAAATTGCAATATAAGATGATAAATGAGGAGTTAGTTCTCTGAAATATAGGAAAATTCAGATTACAACCCTTGTAAATGAAACAAGAAACTCTCAAGAAAGAATATACTCCCTAGCATTCAAGAGGCTAGGATCTCTCCCACCAAATCCTCCAATCTTCCCCTCTAACCCATTCTTATTCCCCTCTGCATAACAGCTCCAGAAGGACCTTCCAACCAATTCCCAATAATCCGGCTTCCTTTGCGACATGTCCAGTTTCCTCATTGATGCAGGAGCATGGTAGCCCCTGGTATCAATGGTAAGCCCTGTGCGCAAAGTGGGTAGCCCTGGTGTATTGGTAAGCCTTTGGGAGAGTCCTACATCAGCTAAGACGGCATAAGCATGGGTGGATATAAGGAGCAGGTAAACCCTTACGAGCTAACTTTTGGAAGTAAGTTAGACCTCGTACTAGTGGGATTCGCCCATGAGTGTGTGGCACCAGCCGAAGACTCTGTATGTTGAGATCATAGTGAAAGTGAACATCCGAAAACATAAATCCAAGAAATGGAGTTCGTAACATTACATCACTTCTGGTGATTTCAAGAAGACAAGTGACATATCTAAACCCAATGAAATGATGAATTAACTAATCATCATTTTTAGATAATTTTAGAAAAGTTTTAAATGATTATCTGGTCACTTATCAGATGAAATATGAGACTAGGAGACAAAATTGACTAAGGGGTAAAACGATAATTTTACCTTGTGTCAATCGATTGTTACAAGGGTTCACAAACACTTGGTTTGCAAATTAGACAAATCAATGTTTAACATTGATTTCTCGTAATTTTAGGAATTATCAAGAGTACAATCATGAGTTTTTGGTAAAATGACTTCATGATTAATAAAATTGAATTATCTTAATGAGATTAAAATAATAAATTTATTAGAGCTTGAAATTCCTATGTCCAAATGGATTCCCCACCTAACTTTGGAGAATTCAATCTACATTAAGTTTGAATAGATTAAAGATGAAGTTAATTGATAGCATTTTAGCTAATGTCTTTATTATGATAAGAGTTGTTTTAATTTAGAGAAAGAGTTATTTTATGACAAATGTTATCCTAATCATATTTGAAAATGTAAGAAACATTTTTGTCACCAAAGAGACAAATAATTCTCACATTTGTTATCTAATTTAAACAAGTGTTGTTATAATTAGACCATGAAATTTGAAGACAAATTTTGGTCTTAATTAAGACAAGTGTCTCCATTTAGAAAACATTTATCTTAGTAATTATTTTTGGTTTAACTACTAAATTAATATTTGAATTGTTCAAATATTTAATTTGAAGAAGTTGATTAAAATAAAATTAAATCCCATTTAATTAGGAATTTTGGCTATACCATTTTATTAGGATAAAATTAATTTTATTTATTGTAATGTTGTTGCAAAATTTGAATTGTTCAAACTTATGAAACAACCTCCTTCCCATGTGATGGAGATGTGTATTGCCAAAGGAGAATAATTGGTTTTTGACATGTTCAAATATATTCTATCCTAATTATCCTAATTATCTAAGTGAATAAATGTAGACATTGAAAGAGTTTTAATTTTTTAGGTAACCTACATTCGCTAGGAAACTAAATAAGTCAAAAGGATTTAATTAAGTAAAATTCATTTATTTGAATTTTTAATTCAAGCATGACCAATTAGAAAGCCACAAATGTTTTATTTAATTGTTAAATAAAATGTTATTATCAAAATTAATAATATGATTATTAATTGATAAATCATTAGATA